>NJDD01004843.1:79483-92839 GCA_002245505.1 Calephelis nemesis | reverse complement strand
GTTAAGCAAATACAAATGTTCATTTGTTGTTTAATAACAATGGCAGAAATTAGAGGCTCGGAATTCAATAAATCCACCCCAACAAATCTTTTTTTCTTTATTGAGACACTGAAGATATAAATATTTCACAATCTATCTATCGATTTTGCTAAATTTTAAAGTTAAACATAACAATGTCCAGGAAGAAAATTGCGGCCCAATTATGCGCTTTTACAGGTACTAAGGTTTATTAAGATAACTATACATATTAAATACAAACGTACTGTTAATATTGTTGTTTGTTTGATTATCTTTTAAATTATTATTGGGAACTAACGGGGTTATCTTTGTTTACTTTTATTATAGTCGTGGATTTTATTCTAACTTTAGTTATGTATAATAATACCAACGTTCAATTTTTTTATATTTTAATTACATAAAAAATATATTACTTAGATTTTAGCTACAAAAAAGCACATGTATTACATAAATTTGAATTTTATATCCACACATAGAGCTTATTATCATAATGTTTTTTTCGTCGTTTTTTTTTTCATTTTCAGTTTCTAATTTTGCAAGGGATTAATGTACAGGCCTTAATCATCATCAGAATAACAAAGATTGAAGAAATATCAACACACAAATGTTGCAAAAAAATCTATGACAGACAAACGAACGATCAAACGTCTTTATGTTCACGTTCACGTTTAAATTCGATACTTTTTATCGTTGGTACTTAGAGATTTGACGAGAGATTTAGACGGCCACCCACGAGATGGACAGACGACCTTATGAGGGTCGCGGGGTCTCGTTGGATGCAGGCCGCTTCAATCCGGCCGAAGTGGAAGTCAATGGGGGAGGCCTATGTTCAGCAGTGGACGTCCTATGGCTGAAATGATGATGATGATGATGATGACTTAGAGAAATGTTATTCTAGACACACATTTATCAGCATATATATTGAAACCGGTTGGCTGAAAAAATAATATATATGTAGTGGAAAGTGCAAGGGTTATTTATTAATTGTGTTCACATTTCATTTTCGTTACCATGTTTACTCACAAATTGTTTTTTAGTAAATAACTGAATAAATTACAATTAAATAAACGAATCAAAATTTATCTAGGTACACAAAAATCTAATATCATTCGCTTATTACTTTGTATTTACACAAACCTAAGGGGCATTTTATACATTTATAAATACAGCTTATAGTAATGAACTCACGTTGTATCTACGAATTTCTATTATAAACATTTTCATATCAAAGTTCTTTGTAATTATCTAGCAAAAATACGCAATCCCACAAAAAATACCTTTTTGTTGGCAAAAATGTGTTTTATTAATTCTTAAAAGGATGGTATAGCGAATTCATTTAAGTGAAAAAGATATTTAAAATTACATATTACTACAGGTTCGCAAATAATGTTTTAGTATTTTTTCATATGAAGACAAATTTTCTTTCACCATCAGTTAGATTTTGGAACTATCTAATTTACCTATTTTTACTTCAGCTCACATCTCTAATGAGTGATACTTTACTAACCATACTAATTTATGTTTTATCGAACAAGATCTACAATGTGTCTGAAATATTACCAAAAAACATCTCACAAAGTCAATTGTGATTTCATAAAAAAGGGTGGCAGGTTTAAGTCGCGGAATTCTGTGAACTTTTATTCATATAACTTTAAAATGAGTCATATGTATTTAATTTAAACATTTTAATTCATATTGGTGGTAATTCTGCTAATTTAACTAATGCTATTTCAACTGCTGTTTCATGCTGTTATTTCAACTTATTTTACATACTATTTCTTTCCAATGAAACAAAAAACAAGAGAGATTGAACATTTTATCCATAGATATGTTAAACCAGTCAGGATATGACAAATTAATTTGCAATAAAATAATCCCCCTTTCCGATGAAGATTTCCTGCTATCTTTGGAATATTTAAATTCATATACTACTTCATTCATTTCATTTTTATTCATTTCTACTTATTTACTTTTTAATTATTTATTTTATTGTTACAATTCTTTCCTTTTATACAAAGTGGCTCCTCATGGGCACCCCTAGTCGAGAAAAATAGCTTTTTTGTCTTATTTAACACAATCTTCATAGATAAAAATGGTTGTTTGGGTCAACATTAAAGACTGGGTATATATTCTGTCGCAGACTGTTTTGTAATATACGTTTCTGTAGTTATTTTGATGTATCTCAAAAATTTTATTTAGCCAGCCAAAATTTCACATTTTGACGGCTTTGTAACAAAACGTGGAATTTTCTCTATTAGGCAAATACTAAATTAGAATCTGTCGTAAATTTTATATAATATACGGAAATAAATTACCTGATAACTTGTGACGTTTTTAATAAATAAATAAATATCACTGGAGAAATTACACTAATAGATCTAACCCCAAAGTAAGCTGCATTAGTTATACGCTTTAGTTGTGGGTGTAATACAAATAAACAGCAATACTTAAATAAATTTAATAAATACCCAAATCAAATGTGCATGACACAAATGTCTACCTCTGTTGGGAATCGAACCCGATCCTCGTATTTGGTTGGAACCTTTAGGTAAGTACGCTAACCTTTCTAATCTTGACCAACGATGTATGGATTAAAAGTTTGTAGAAATGTTTCCTAAAAATTAATTTAAGATCGGTAAACGTGTTTTGTCTCCTTCTATAGCTTGCATTGACAGCAGATAGCGCCAATTTCAAATTGGTTTATTAATAGCGCTGCAGAATTATCGCCATTACTTCTTAATTAAAATAACGACAACAAAAAAACACCAAAAGCGGAATTTTATATAAACGACAACATTAACAGTAAGTAACAGTATATATTAATAGCCAAGATATTTTAAAGCTGGCACAATATACTTATTTTAGCATTTTTTTTAAATCTGGCATGTAATATATTTGTAACAAGCACTACACTATCAACTTGAAATCTAAAAGTAATGAATGTTGTTTGTAGATATTAATTTCACAGAGTACACAGTCAAAGCATTCCAACAGCGTCAATTCAGGGGTGAAATTATTAACATATTTTTAAGAATTGCAAGTATGTCTAAAACACTTTCACAAAGCTTTTATCAACTTTGCTCATGCAAATACCGGGGCTGCGGAACGTGTCATGGATATTTATTACGAGATACGTGTTATGGAAACGTGGAGCCAAAATTGTACCACGTCTGCTCTGAGATTGTCTTATAATGTTAATGTTTTCATATTAATCTTTTAAAGTAAGAACTTTTCAAGCCTTACCAAACTTTTGAAAAATAGACCATCTGCCTTTCTACCAGGCAGCTCGTAAAAGGCGAGCATAGGCTAATCGTTACTAAGTTCGTGACATCCTACTAAATGGTAGGGTTTGGTACCACCGCCTTACCTATTCCTGCCGCCATAACGTCAGTGCTTGCCGTTGACGTGTTCTGGTTCGGAGAGTAAGGTAGCCGGTAAACTCGGACTCAGGTTGGCAACGCACCTTTGGTGTCTCTAAGCGGCTTGAATTTCTTACCATAAGGAAATTCGTCTGCTTGTTTGCCTTCCAATATCATAAAAAGAAAAAGCAAAATATTTTATATTAAACATTTTATAATTATTGACGTAATATATTTAATATATAATCTTGATGAGTTTATCGATTAGTACCTACAAGAAAAGAGCATCCTCAATCCTATGAGTTCGGCTACTCATTTGTGATGCTTTTGGTGTTACGGATGTCCGTGGGTGGTAGTGATCGCTTACCACCACGTTTTTGTTTGACTCCTCTTCTATAAAAGGAAAAAAAGTTAATGTGCTGTATTAATTAGTTTGCTGGTTTTAAATTTGAATTTTTGAATGAATTGCAGCAGTTAAGATTTTATATATGTTGCATCATTGTATACACATGTTTTTAGATATAACACTTGTACTTTTCGACGAAACTATTACTATATATCTATATCGCATAAAATTGTACTATTTTTTAAAAACGTGTGTCTTATTTTTTTAATATTCTTAGTTATCGTACAGTCAATTTAAAAATAACATTTAGGGATACGCAGAGAGAATGTCAAGTTTCAGCCATAATGGAATAACCAGACGATAATATTGAAATCAATATAATATAATATGCATGTTTTCGTAAGCAAGAAGTACGTCGACATGTTATTCCAATTGTGAAGTTAGTAAGATTGACACCAACCCCTACAATTTCTTGCTTTAATTACGTCAGTGCTCGCTATTGTTGTTATTCAGTTCGATTTAGTTTAATATTTCCTAGTTCCAAGCCTGGTAGCAACGTATCATTCAAAAAACAGTGTTATACGTCTCGTACTATGGTAAAGCTTTCTATACCATACAAAAAACTCATAGATATGACTAAAAACGGTGAAATAGAAATACTTTTACGTACTTTTTATTCTATTTTTTTTCAGTATGCGATTACTTCAAACTACAAACGATAAAAGTAATAACATTATCATAACAAGGTAAACAGTTGTTCAGTACAGAGGATTTCATGGACCGACGTGTTCGCTTTGAAAGCTTGCATAGTGCTAAAGAAATTATGCGGGACAGGCTACGGGCAACTTTGTGAAACAGATTCCATTCGTCGACAGGCCTAACGAAACGGGTTTGTTAAATCTTTTTGGTTTAATAACTGCGATAGACGGCGTACTTTGTTGTTGAAATTTAATTGTAGCTCTAGAATCGGGTAATGATTTCCTTAGCGCGATTCTTTCACGTGCAGTAAGCATCACAAATATCTGTCGCCTTCACACACTCTCAAGGTACTGTAATGGGTCAGATATTTGCAATGCTTACTGTAGGTTATGTATTGTGTTTTTATATTACAAGATGGCCAACATGCAAAAGGCTCTAGTGGCAAAAAACAATCGTAGCCTTCCGACAAAAGTGATGTTATTAGTGCTTACTGTTTAGGTGGATTTGAACGAGAACATATATGACGAATGCAAGGCTTATGATTTCCCTATCTATCAGAACCATCTATGGCAATGATGAGCCCTGAAGTTATGGTAGTGAAACTAAAAAAGCAAAGCCAAACTGGGTGAACTGCTGCGTAGCACTCTCTGGCCTAGGAGGTTAGGAATCATATACTATTCGGCCTAAGGTCTTTATTTCCCAAATTGGTTTAACTGTAATTAATTATTCAGTGCTTCTCTGTTTTGTGTTGTTATGAGGGTTGTGAAGCCTTATAAACTTTACTACTTATACGAGAAGCATAACATCCAAGCCTCAAATTATTAATGTGCCATTAACATCTATGGCGTATGCCGTCAAGAAATCATATTATGCAACAGGCAATAAAAATCCCGCAAAGTTACAGACAACACCTTAAATGTAAAAATATGTTCCACAACTTTTGCATTACGCTTTTCATACTTGGGATTAATCCATACTTTTCCCATCTCAAAGACAAATGATCCTGTTCTTACTTTCTTACATGACAAAGGCAAAACTTTCTGAAGTCGACGTTTAGAAATATTTCCTTTACGTTACTAAAATCTTTAGACGTTAGACTATTTATATTTATTGAGTTATAAATGTGTCTAGTTGTTGTCACAACTAGACTATACTACTATGTGTCCATAGTTCTACGTATATTTTGCAAACCTACATATGATTTGTGTTTTTTACAGCTTTTTGCTGGTCAGGGCTATTTCTAGATTCATGATGTAACAAATTCATAGAATCTCGTAAATAAGATTATTTGTGGTAAGAATTTAATATTTTTTTAATATAAGAAAAAAAGAAGGAAGAAAATTTATTTATTTGCGGAGTATTATGCGTGTTGAAGTTGTTACAAAATTATTTAGGCTTCCCAACATATTCTACCACATTGTGGTGTGCAAATATTTGATCAATACATATTATAAAACAAAGTCCCCGCCGCGTCTGTCTCTCTGTTCGCGATTTACTCGAAAAGTACTGAACGGATTTTCTTTCGGTTTTAAACAATAGATAGAACAATTCTTGAGGAATGTTTAAGTGTATAGTAGGATTATGTTTTGTACAAACCAACGATATTACAATGATATTAGTTCAATATGTCGGCAAAAAATAAGCCGACCGGGAGCTTTCCTCGAAAACGCTGCCAAAACCTTTTGAGTTTTATCAAAACAATTGATGGTGGGATTTTCTCTTCGATAGATCTCAAAAAAAGTAAGCGGTGGTATATGTCTATATTTAAAGAGTAACCCACAATAACCGTTTTTTGCGTTTACTTAAAACAGTAAAATGAAGGGTTATTTTAGAACATATTTTTAACAATACAGTATTAACCCTTAATCTAATAAATCTGTTAGATACGTTATGAGTTTAATTTAGATTAAAATTGCCTTTTACACTATCAGAAAAAAAAATAACAACTAATGAGTTATCAAAAAGTTAAAATCTCCGGGCGTAAAATTAAATGTCGTTGAAGTGTATGTAGCTAACACATGCGCGCTTCCTGCATTCCCCCCTTCCCCGGCCCCTCTGGTAGTTTTTGCGTGAAAGAGTAACAAACATCCATACTGACATCCTGACATCCAGAAATACTCACAAACTTTCGCATTTACAATATTAGTAGGATTTTTATTCTTGAATAACCGAAGCTAAGCGAGGGCGGGCAGCTAGTAATGTATAAAATGTTGTTATTAAACTATGTATATAAAGTTTAAATGTTCATACAAAAAATAGAGTTTTATTTATTTGAATTATAAATAACAGACAGTTTTAAAATGTTAATAAATTTAACTATTTCTACCATTAACTACCACCGTCTTCAAACCTAGCCAGTCAGAAGAAGAAACGGCGAAACAAATTCCTCGGCAGCCAGGACTATAACCTATCATCCTTGTACTACAAGTCTGAAATTATAAGACAATAATGTTATTTTAAATATTTTATTATTTATGCTAGTCTTCAAGAAAATCTTGCTGTTAGAAAAACGATTTTTCAAGTCAAATACCTTCTTTTAAAATATTTTTAATGGCAGTGATTTAAGATTATCAGGAATCTGGTTGTATTTTTTTTCATAATATTGGAAGGCAAACAAGCAGACGGATTTTCTGATGGTAAGAAATTCGCGTCGCCTAGAGACACCGAAGCTGTTAATGGTGCGTTTCCAACCTGAGGCCGGGATGTAAGATTTGTGCAAAAGTCCGTTTACCGGCTACCTTATCCGCAAACATGCCCGAAGCACTACAGTAGCGCGGTAGACCCAACAACACCCTGAGACCATTGTTATACTGCACACGAAGAGCGTTGATAGCCTTCCGTGTATAGTCAAACCACAGACCGCACGTATACAACGTTAGACAGTACGCCTTAAAAAGGGTTATTTTTTCCTCAACGCTACATCGCCCAAATCTGCGGGCCAGCATATTACACCAAATAAATGATCTACCTAAATCTATTAACTGTGACTCTATCACATTTTCTGAGGGTACGACCCTTGTTAACACGTGGAATAATAAAAGTGATCTAGTTGAAGAAACGACAGAAACTTGAAATAAAGTGGCAGAACGGTTACATGAAAATAATTTTAAAATATATTTTTTTTTATAACATTGGAAGGCAAACAAGCAGACGGATTTCCTGATAGTAAGAAATTCTCGCCGCCTAGAGACACCAAAGGTAGTAATGGTGCGTTGCCAACCAGAGGCCGAGATGTTAGGCCTCGAGCAAAAGTAAGTTAACCGGCTACCTTACCCTCCGATCCGGAACACGTTATGACGTTATGGCGGTAGGAATAGGTAAGGCGGTGGTACCAATCCGGGTGAGTCGCTGCGAAACTCTACCACCTAGTAGGACATCACGGTGTTAGTGACGGCAAGCCTCTGCTCGCCTTTTACGAGCTGCCTGGCACAGGAAGGCAATGTTCTATTCTGCAAAGGAGCCCGGACCAATAAGGGGTAACCCGTGTTATAAATTTCATAAAAACGGAAGAACTTTAATTTGAAGCATTCTATAGAGAAACTAAAAACATTATGTATTAATTTTTAATAATAATTAAAACTACTATAGATAATGTAAATTTTATCAACTTCTTAGAAGCTAAATTGATAAATGTCGTGTGCTCTATTTGAAACAAAATTGATAAATTGATACACGCATAGGAGAAGTATAAGAGAGATATGAGTAAGAGAAGTAGCTGGCTTGAATGCATCTCTAGCTTATAATGGGTATGTCTCTTCTGTTTTGGAATATGATATTTCTGTTTGGGGAAATTCTGTGGATTTAAATTGAAAATTTTTAAAAATTCAAATATTTGTACTCTAGCACGTTTTAACATAAAAACAATATGTAGCGTTAACCAGCTATATTCGTGCAAATCACATTTTAAGTTACTTAAATTTTTACCTTTACATTTTTTGTATAATATCTTGGCTGTATGTGTATTTGTAAAAAAAAACATCACCAATTGCTTAAAACGACATTTATAGGAATTTCATATTTTAGAAATCGTGAGAGGTTGCATGTGCTAAAACAAAATCTTCATTTCATTTTTTTCTTTCTTTCTTTTGCCAGATGTTAGTTACTTTATAAAAATTGAGAGAATTCTCGGGATCTACTTCCAACTCAAACATTTATGAGAAAATATTATAAGTAGATTAGCACTTATTATCAAGGCCACGTTTAGATCTAGGTACATTTCAGAATCAAGTGCCACAATTCACAAGTGCCTATAGTTTAGTCAATGTGAGACAGAATATTATTCTAACTTATTTATGAGACGACGGTTCAAACTATCGGAACATTTTCTAAAAGTTATCCATTTAAAGCATGTTCCGTTAGTTTTCAGACTGACAGAAAAATATAAATATAAGTTTTTACAGGAAATAGTCCAGTGCAAAGACATGAATAAAGTAACTCATCTGATAGAAAGTAATGCTGAAGTCAAAGATGGTGATTATACTAAGACCGGAAGACATTTGGTAATAAATAATAAAACTAGTTATAAATATAAATAATTTGCTTAAAAGGTTAAATCGCCTTTGTAAACGCTAGACGCTTCGGAATGGAACTCGACTTCTAGAGATCTCGGGTTCGATCCTCGGTTTGGATAAAAAAAAAATCGAAAATGTACGTTTTGAATTTTCTAATAAAAATAACGCAGACCCTTAAGACTAAGTTGAATTTCTCCGAAAAAACTTCTTCCGAGAGACCATACCAATCCTTATCAGTGCAGATAATGAAAGAAGGCGCAAACCGTTTAGTACCAATACCCATAACGTCGGCTAGTTTGGGTGGAATTTATAAAAAATAAAAAGATTCGGCAACGGTTTTCGAAGGTATTAAATATTTGACAATACATGCCCCGATTTTTTACTTAAAATTGTAATCAGTAAGATATATTAGCATTGTGTGATTCACGATATATATTCGTTAAATACCTTTTATTTGAAAGAGAAGGAAAGCAAACACATTTAATATAATGTACGTTTGAAACTCTGCATCTTGATAAAGCCGTAGAATTAATGACGCTATCGCAAATATTTACATGTAACCTACTGCCCTAGAACCTTTGATGTGATTTGGCAAACAGTATTTATGTAATTTAAGACATATAATACGACCATATACTTACTTCGGAATATTAGTAAAATAAATCTTTACATCATTCGTATATCTTTAATCTGTGTATATTTTGTGGGCTTCAAATAAAAGCAGGTAGACGTTTAAATTATACTGCTTTTATAAGTTTATTATGTATCTAATTCTGAATTAGGAAAAAAAACGGAAGAACAAGCGTAAAAAAAAGTAAAAAAGAAAAGTATTGGTGGTTTTAACTAAGTATTGAAATAGTCAATTCCGTGTTTATTTCAAACAAGCCGGCGAATTTCGTACCGCTTGAATTTGAATTTCACAATTTGTATGGGGGTAAAAAAAAGTAGAATAAAGTAGAATGCCCTGCTTTCCCTACAATTTCAATTTTATGAATGAAGTGTAGATTATTTTTTAATTTATTAAGATAAGTTTTTTCAAATATAAACGCAATTTAATTGTTGGTGTTCTTTTTCACTACTTACCTCAGTGTGTTCCTAATTAGTTTTCGATCTTAATTAAACTCAACCGTTTGGTTAAAACTCAAGGTCAAGCTACGTACGGAATTAGTATTAAAATAAATGTATATAATATTGATAATTTGTAAGATTAATATGTTCATAAAATACGACGTTTTTTGGTCTACACCAGTACAATTTTAAAAATACTTGCGTGATTCAAAATCTGGAAAAACAGTGAAACTGTCATTAGTTGGTTATTCGATAACGTAATTCTTTAGTTGTTTTGTAAATATCGTCTACTGGTAACTAATAAGAAAATTGACATAAACGTATACAATATTAATAAATTATGTATTGAAAGTCATCATGAACGTATACTAGAAGAATTATTTATAATACCCAACTTAAATGAAGCATTTAGTAATAAATAAATAAATAAATATCCTTGGACAAATCACACAAATTGAATCTAACCCCAAAGTAAGCAAATTATATGCTTGTGTTATGAGTGTTAGTCAACGGTACTAATACATAGAAATACTTACATAGATACCAGAATATATTTAAATAAACACCCAGACCCGGAAATGCAGACATCTAAATGTTCATCACACAAATGCCTGCCCCCGTCGGGAATCGAACCCGAGTCTCGCGTTTTGGTCGATGTAGTTAAGCGTGTACGTTAGCCACTCGACCAACGAGGCGGTCATAAATTGTATTTTAAATTAAAAAAAGAAAGTGAATTTCACATTCATAATTCAAATAAAAGTGATGTGAATGTCCAACACCAATTAAGTGTAGTTAGCGCGTTTCGCTTGTCGACCATCTGTTAAAGTGTATTAGAAGACATAAACCGTCTATTAAGGACATTCTCACTGTCCCAAGATAATTGACATTTAACTGCCATAAAGTCTCAAGTGATATAATCAAAATTACACTTAACACGAGCGTCGAGTGAGTGAGTGAAGAGCGATCAATTAATGTGTATCATTGGACGTCCAAAACTATGTCTTTTTTTTTATGACATTGGAAGGCAAACAAGCAGACGGATTTCCTGATGGTAAGAAATTCACGCCGCTTAGAGACACCAAAGGTGGTAATGGTGCGTTGCCAACCACAAGCCGGGATGTTAGGCCTCGAGCGAAAGTAAGTTTACCGGCTACCTTACCCTGCGAACCGGAACACGTCATGACGTTATGGCGGCAGGAATAGGTAAGGCGGTGGTACCAATCCGGGTGAATCGCTGCGAAACTCTACAACCTAGTCAGATGTCACGGTGCTAGTGACGGTAAGCCTACGCTCGCCTTTTACGAGGTGCGTGGCAGGAAGGCAGATGGACTATTCTGCGAAGGAGCCCGGACCAACACGAGGATGGGGTTATTTACGTTTTCTTGGACTATAAATACTATTGTTTTAAATATTAAGTCGTAAAAGGTACATAAGCAAATAGGTAGACTCAAAATAATATATAAAAAAGTTACAAGTCTTAACTGGAAAGAGAGATAGTTTTATGCATATATCGTTGTTTTATTAAATGCACATTATTTTTAACCATCGCATAATTAAATCTCATTTTATTTTCCTTTCCATTTATAATATAAAATGTAAGTCTTGGAAATTTAATAGTACTTGTTGACCGTTTACAGGTCTATTAGAAAATGCAAGCATTGCTTAGCTTTAACGATACATTAATAACAAATTCCAAAGTTTCACTTCTTTCCAAGAAGTGAATAAAAGCCGTAAATAACAAAAAATGGAAACAATGAACTACTGCTGATCGTCGCTTATATTTTTGTCAGTTGTTTTTATTTTCCCAGTAACTTCCTGATCTTAAAATAATATTCTCAATGTTTCCATCTAATATACATCTATTGCAATACCTCAAGTGATTATAAAAATTTAAATCATAATGTATAATTAGCGTCAAGGTCGATTAAAGTCAAGGCACACTTTTATGTCATCGGAAAATATTATTACATTACATTACAATATAACTATACATTTACTTTGAGTTATATGTGGCAGCATATCACAAATAATGAGCCATAAAATGTTCGTTAAGAAAACAATAAAAACCACTTGCTGAATCTTGATTACATTAATATCGGACCAAATCTACTTTAGGAAAAAAAGGATTATCAAAATCCATTCTATTCGTAATCTGGTAATACATATGTAACAAACATCAAAAAAATCGTCTGTAAATTGAACCTTTTTGGTGTGGATTATAAATCAATCGTAAAGACGCGTATTCTACGTTTCTATCGGATATATTATCCAATAGAAAAACGTATACATTAATAATAAACGATGTCTTTGCAACTTCCTTGTCTCTACCTTTTACCTTTCCAGAAAACATATGTACGTAAAATACGTATTACGAAACAAATTTTTATGAAATTGTATATCTTGGTTGTGCTTTTAGTAGGGATGGAAGGTACACCGCGGATGTAGAGAAGAGAGTGAGTGCAGGGAATAGTGTGAATGGAGCGTTGGGTAGGCTATTCCAAAGCGAGGTTTTGAGTCAAAAAGCTAGACTCGCTTTGCATAATTCTGTGCTTATCCCAACGTTATTGTATGAAAGTAAGATTTGGGTATGTCAGAAAGATCATGAAAGTAGGATAAATGCCGTCGAAATGAGAGCACTACGGAAAATCTGTGGTGTAACGCTCGCTGACCGCATTCGTAACAGTAAGATCCGAGAAAGAGTGGGATTGAAAGAAAGTGTTGGTGTTAAAATGCGAAAGGGCATGCTCCGCTGGTTCGGGCATGTGGAAAGAATGACAGATGAAAGATTGACAAAGCAGATATACAATGCGAATGTGGATGGATGTAGGTACCCGGGGAGACCAAGGCTGACATTTCACGATCAGATCAATCGGATATTATCCGAGGGTGGTGTCAAGAGTCTTCGAAACCGGCGTGTTTGTATGAAAAGGGTAATTAATGTGAAGGAAGCAAGTCTTGCTTCGTGAGGTCAAGGATCGTGAGGTCTGGCACTCGATACTCTCTGCCTACCCCGTAAGGTACTTGGCGTGAAGATATGTATGTATGTAGTTCAAAAAATATTGACCATTTCGTATTCCGTCTTGTTATCAAAACATTAAACAAAAACTTTTATTAATAAAATAGTTATAACTAGAGGCACTCTCAAGATAAACGAAAAACAAAGCATGCTTACTTACACGACAAAGAAAAAGTTCTTAGCTCAAGCGCCTGAAAAATATTACCCAACTAAAGTTTAATCTGTTCAAAACGCCGAAGGAAACATTTGTAAATAGAACTCCTTGTTAAAACAGGGCCGTAGAAGATAGTTGTTGGAATCGTTGTTTTGGTACACTTCACTAAGAACTCACATGTAGTT
>NJDD01004843.1:47793-65738 GCA_002245505.1 Calephelis nemesis | reverse complement strand
CTTGCCACCTATCACATTGTGGGACTTAGTGTCTTCGGCTAGTCGTGGGTGCCCTGGTTGTGCCTCTGCCTACCTCTTCGGGGATATGGGCGTGAAGATACTTTCAAAAAAAATGTTTATTTATTTAGTAGCTATAAAGAAATATATATTTTATTTAGTAATTACTTGAACGCTCCCCTATCTTGTAATGTCATAAAATAAAAAAACTTTCAATAAATAGAGATGAGTCATGTTAATTATGATCAATTAAAATATTCACTTGACCTTATGGAGGTTGCTTCAGCCGCGACATTTTACTACCATTCAATGAGACTGTGTAAAGACCATCAACTTGATCGGTCACGAACTAATAAATTATTAATTAGAATTCCATGATTTAAGCTTTTAAGTATATCAGTTCAAGATTATAGCTAACATCTCTTAACCTGAGGTTCAGGGTTGTAAGACATACCATATAATGCTGACCTATACCGAATCTGGTGCGTGTTGATGTTTCATACACATTTAGGAGCGTTAAAGTATTACGTAACGCAATATTTAAAGATTTTTGACCCCCCTCTTATAACGCATCATAACGTTTTTCTGAACTCCCCCGCTCACTAAACGTTACGTAAAACTCAAGTGACCATTTTCACCCTAAAGTCGCAAAAAGTTGTATTATAGTTTTTATCCTTGGTATACATTCAATTGCCATTGCGGTAATAAAATTGTTCCCCCGTGTTGGTCCGGGCTCGTTTGTAGAATAGCCATCTGCCTTCCTGTGCCAGGCAGCTCATAAAAGGCGAGCATAGGCTTGCTGTCACTAACACCGTGACATCTGACTTGGTGGAAGAGTTTCGCAGCGACTCACCCGGATTGGTGCCACCGCCTTACCTATTCCTGCCGCCATAACATCATGACGTGTTTCGGTTCGGAGGGTAAGGTAGCCGGTAAACTTACTTTTGCTTTAGGCCTAACATCCCGGCCTCTGGTTGGCAACGCACCATTACCACCTTTGGCGTCTCTAGGCGGCGGGAATTTCTTACCATCAAGAAATCTGTCTGCTTGTTTGCCTTCCAATGTTATAAAAAAATATATTTAATTATAAGTACATTTATGTATTTACTAATTTTTCATTTAAAAATAAAACAATGCTACGTAAAGTTTTGTAAGAAAGACCCCCTCCTGCCCTTGTAACGCATAGAAACGTTTTACGAGACCCCCCTCCCCCCAAATTGCGTAACGTAATATTTGGACGCCCTCTTTGATGATAACAAAGATTAGGTTAAAATGAATTAGGTTAAATCCCAACGAAGGTAAAGAAAAGAAGAAAAGTCTTAAATCATATAATATATGTGTTCGCAAAATTCGGAGGATTAGGTAGCCGGTATTCTTACCTTTGCTCAAAGCCTAAGATCCCGGCTCCAGGTTGTCAACGCATCATTACCACCTTTGGTGTCTCTAAACAGCGAGAATTTCTTACCACCAGGAAATCCGTCTACTTGTTCGCCTTCCAATTTCATAAAAAAATATCATAAGTATTTAATTTGCGTAATTTATTTAGTTTTGTAATTTCTCCAGATTATATATTTTTATGTATATTAAATTTAACCAGCCAATACTACTAATGGCCAAAGAAACGCTTTACAAATTGTGTGATAAATTAAACTAAGAAGTTGAACGCATCTAAATCTAAAATAGATCTACATAAGCTTACTTCTACAAATAGAAATTTTCGCGACGGTTTCCTTTGAATGTGGCTTGGGACCTGTTAATTGGCTTGGTTATTATCTTAAATGTCTGCTAATGACATTGCACATATTACTAACTAATAGGATTCCCAACCCTCTCGGAGTATCGTAAGACTCCGGTAATATTATGATTACCCTCCCTGGCTTCCGGGACGTAATAATGTTTCCGTTTAATGAGTAATCAATAATAATAATCATATGACCGCCTCATTGGTCAAGTGGCGAGCGTACACGCCTAACTACACCGATCAACCATGAGGCTCGGGTTCGATTCCCGATGGGGGCAGGCATTTGTGTGACAACATTTAGATGTCTGCATTTCCGGGTCTGGGTGTTTATTGAATTTATTCTGGTATCTAATTAAGTATTTCTATGAATTAATATCGTCGACTAGAACCTTAAAACATGCATATAACTTGCTTACTTTGGGCTTAGATTCAATTTGTGTAACTTGTCCAGAAATATTTATTTATTATTTGAATGTCACATCACATTTTAAATGAATAATTTAATAAAACAAATCTGCTGTTTTCGTTTTGCGCTATACACTCTCCTCCCTCTGGCATCCTTCGCTCTTTTCACATACTATTACGATCCCGACAAATATCTACTAGATGCTTTTCGAATGCAATATAAGAAAATAATAAATTATGTATGTTTTTTCTAACTCCAACGATTTGTGAAAATACTTCCGGATGTTTTTTTTTTTTAATTTATTCTTCACGCCCATATCCCCGAAGAGGTAGGCAGAGGCTCAACCAGGGCGCCCACGGCTAGCCGAAGATACTGAGTCCCACAATGTAATAGGTGGCAAGTCTATCGCCAACCGGGCACATATCCTATCTCGAGCAACATTTTTTTTATTGGAAAATTGGAAAAACCCAATTTTCTTTTTGTTGCCTGATTCGGGATTCGAACCCGAGACCTCATGCAGTCAAGTCCAACAACTGAACAGCTAGACCACAGAGGCGATATATATATTATAAAATATAATTTATTCTTATATCTATTTCGGTATTTCTATATGTATTAGTCTTGTTGAGTAACACCCATAACATAAGCATATAATTTGCTAACTTAGCGGCTAAATTCAATTTGTATATCTTGTCCAGGGCTATTTATTTTATTTATAAGACCACAGTTGTCTTGTACCACCAGAAGACCCGTTTGCTTGTTCGCTGGTTAATAATAAAAAAACAATTCAAAATGACTTAGGCCCTTTTATTTTGCAGTTGGCGATACCCAAGGAAATGGTGTCAGAATCAAACTTTGGATTGACTCTACCAGGAAACAACGTCTCCGATGGACAGGTATGTTTTTTTCTTTTTTGGCATTGGCGATAGCATTTGCCATTAGGCCAGTTAGAGTTTGCATAAAATGACTTAATTTAATAAAATCTGGGTTAAATTATTAATAATTACTCACTAGTCGTCAAAAAAGGCATGTCAGGATCTTGAGTAAATCTGTCCTTTCTCTCTTAATATAGTGAAATTTGGCGCGAACAAGGAAATACACGATATACTCATTTCTTCATGATTAGTAATTAATTTCTTACCCGATAAATTTGAGCCTACTAATATTTAAAAATATAAATGCAAAGTTTACGAAGATGGATGGATAGCACCAAATCTTAATATCTTTCACATAAAACTTAGGTACTGAATGAATTAAGATGAAATCTCAGTCATATCATTTATACATAAAAATAGCTTACAGACAATAGTTTATAGACCTTTTGCATTATTTGGCAGGAGAGCGAAGCGAATGGAAGCTTGTAGGTAAAGAATTAATTTTAAATTGGCTTTTAATTACCAAAGGTTTGATATCCTTCGACTTTCATCTTCACATATATTACTAGCGGCCCACCCCGGCTTCGCGCGGTTTTGAAATACGTTGCGTAGTTTTAAAGATTTAAGCATACAAAGGGACATAGGGACAGATGAAATGACTTTGTTTTATACTATGTATTGATAGTTATAAAATATTATAAATAGTAAAAATTCAACAGGCATTATTAGTGGAGGCTCTGATCACGTTCGTGCTGGTGCTAGTGGTGCAGGGAGTGTGTGACTCTCGCCGCAACGACCTGAAAGGATCGGCTCCTCTCGCCATTGGCCTCAGCATCACCGCCTGCCATGCTGCTTGCGTAAGTTGCCAAAACCTTAAAAAGATAAAGGCTTTCCTCCCGTTATTTTTAGTTTACCAGGGCTTCCCTAACTTACCTGGGAAGCCCTGGTATAGACAATAGCGAAAACCACACATGAATATGAATAGGAAGAAGAAAAAAAACAAAGTACTGTAAAATCCTTCTTATTATAAATGCGAAAGTTTGTGAGAATTGCTGGATGTTAGTCATTCTTTCACGTACAAACTCTAAACGGATTTAGATGAAACTTTACAGGAATATAGTCTATACATCAGATTAACATAAAGGCTACAATTTAATAAAATATAACTTGGTACGCAGACAAAACCGCGAGTCGAAACTAGTAAATCATATTTTTTGTTGTGTGAAATTAATAATACTTGAAATTAGGAAAAGTAGATCAGCGCCATCTACCTAGAAGAATAACGATTAACGATGCACTTTTATGACATAGCTAATTTAACTTTTAATCCATGACGGTAATAGTAATCAGGGTATTCAAAGTTAGACCTGTCTGAATGTGTGTATAACTCCTAAACGGATAAATCCATTTTGAACTTACCTCTGTGGTCTAGCGGTCCGGCGTCGGATTTGACTCAAGGTCCCGGATTCGGGTCCGGGTCAGGCACAAAAAAATTAAATATGTATTTTTAATTTTCTAATAAAAATAACGTTGCCTGGGATTGGGCATGTTCCCGGTTGACGACATTCTTGCCACCTATTACATTGTGGGACTTAGTGTCTTCGACTAGTCGTGTTTTCCCTGATTGTGCCTCTGCCTACTCCTTAGGGAATATGGGCGTGAAGATACATACTTTTTCCATTTTGATGTAGATTTTTTGTTTGAAAGCTAATATGATCAAAATGGTTCTTAACAATGTTACGAGTAGATCTTGTTATAAAAAAATCTAATTTTGTGATTTTAATATTAATATGACACTACTAATGTAGATTTTTTCTAATACAATTAAAATTTAAATATAATGAAACAAAATCAAATGTTAGATAATAAAAAGTGAAAGTTCATACATATATGTAAAACTTATGATCTTTTAACCCTATTTGTTACAAATAAATAAATTTAAAAGAATAAAATAAAATAAAATCTGAAATTCTACGAAAATATTTGAATTTAAAAGTTTGTTACCCAATCAACTCCGCTCGTGACATAATGAAGCTAAAACATGGACTCAGCAATCGGCAATACTTTTTAAAGACTGTTTCCCGCAGTTAAACTATGAGTCCACCAATAGTAGGGGAGCCCAAAAAGGGGATTTTTGGAGTAATTCAGGCGCGTCAGATTAAGATATGGGAGATACCCTGTACCATTGTTAAACACCTCCATTATGTATCTTCACGCCCATATCCCCGAAGAGGTAGGCAGAGGCACAACCAGGGCACCCACGACTAGCCGAAGACACTAAGTCCCAAAATGTGATAGGTGGCAAGCCTTTCGCCAACCGGGCACATTTCCAATCCCGAGCAACATTTTTTTTATTAGAAAATTGGAAAAACCCAATTTACTTTTTGTTGCCCGACCGTTCGAACCCGGGACCTCATGCAGTCAAGTCCAACACCCGGACCGCTAGACCACAGAGGCGATCAACACCTCCATTATGTATCAAATCTCCATATAGAGGCGCGCATGTAGGGTTATCTGTCTATATTTTTTTAGCTTGAAAATATACTCGAGCCTGTCAGATTAAAGTACGGCGGGATTATTGCATGTCAATAAGTCCATGTTAGAATTTTCTGATCATTTGAACAAGACGTACGGGAGAAGGTGGGTCAGAAACTTTCAAAAACCAAGTCGTATGTGTTAACTGTCGATTACAGCAGTCTGGCTGATTGACAAATTTCTGTCATCGGAGTAAGAGAGAGAGAGAGAGAGAGAGAGACATAAGGCATATATACGAGTATATTACTAATATCTGACGAGTTCGGCTATGATCAAGAGACTGGAATTGCTATTTTAGCTTCTAGGCACTTAACGCACCGCTAAAAAGAAAAACCCCTTTTTTATTCTCCACTATTTAATCGACAAAGTCCAATGGGTCCCAATGACGCTAGACTCTAGAGCAGGGTTTTGCAAAGTGGGGTACGCGAACCCCTAGGGGTACGCCATTCGACGGCAGGGGGTACGCGACAAAATTACACCTAAGATTGACTCCATTTGTAACAAGAAATAAGCACACCCATCACATTAATAGTAGTAAAAATATATTTCTTTTGGCACTTTATTGTTACCTTTTATTGTTTATTAATTATTAATTAGTTAATTAAGGGGGTTCGCTGCCACCTGAAAACTTTAACAAGGGTACGTGGAGCCGAAAGTATGAGAAACCCTGCTCTAGAGTTACTACACATTTAGCATCGCGGGCTCCCCTACTACAAATAAAAATGTACTGTAATCATTCTCAGAATATTAAGAACCTAAATAATTAAAACTCGTATGAGGTATATTAAAGAATAAAAATCCAACTAGTCACGAAAGGCAATTCTGAAAACTTAGTAACAGGTTACTAATTTTAATTGTGAGTAGTGGTCGCCCGTAGGTCGAAATTCGACCATAACAAATTTTAATATCTTGATGATAAGAACGCCATCTTCATTTCTCAAGATCAACCACTTTGTTTCCAAACTTTTTAGTGCGCCATCTGTGATCTTTTATCGTTATCATCAATATATTTGTCTGTGTGTGTCAAATGCATGGTAGTGTGGGTAATGTTCTATTTATTGATTTAATTTACTTTATAAGCATTATTATTGAAAAATATTAGTGTTCTGCACTTCTCCTACACATAATTTTTTTTTCACAGCTTCATTTATTTTTGGGTTGGCTGGAAGAAATTTCTTTAGTTAGAGATAAGCTCGCCTTTTGTGCATTTTTACCTTCTCGTGTATTTTGTGGTTTTTTTTGTGTGCAATAAAGTGTTAAATAAATAAATAAACTATAAACGCTCCTGCGTCCGCGCAATTTTCGTAAAAATGGGTCCTAAGTTTTGGCGTCACGTATTAATATATAGATGATTTGCAGATACCATTTTCGGGGTCAAGCATGAACCCGGCTCGCTCCTTCGGCCCCGCTCTCGTCATTAACTACTGGGCATCGCACTGGGTAAGTTCACTCACCTTTAAATGACTTGGACATTTTAATACATACAGATAAAGCTGATGTAGCACTTTTTGTTGCATTCCAAACTCTAACTGCTTTAATAATTACATCTATTTGCTTATCATCCATATGATTGCGGCTAGGTAAGGCCTTTTAGAAGCTATAATAATACATTGCGGTAGGAAACATGCGATTATAAAACAACAAAATAAACAAACAATGGTGATATAATAAAACCCTTAAGGCCCCATACTTAGCCAGAAGAGCCAATCACCGCGCTCCCCCGTTCCATGATTACTATGAACAATGGCGCTCTAAAGTAAACGTCTTAAGCGACAAATCACTATTTTTGACATTGTAAAAGTAATTTGAAAAAAAAGTATAAAAACTGAAACACTTATCTTTTAGGTATACTTAGCACTTATTTATGTTTATGTTAAATTTGGTGTCGACATTTTAACAATTGAAGTAGACAGAAAGCAAAAGCTTTCAAAAAAGGGTTAACTTTTTGATTTTTTTCTATCGAGCAAAGTGAAATGAATCGTGTTTTGGAAACACTAGTCTAGTCAAGCATATTCATGTTAATCTTGTGTATTTGTATGATTGCTTTGTATGAAAAAACCAGTAAGCTGCCCTGTTAAGAAGAAAAAGCATAAGTCAAAATTTTAAGAAATCAGCTTAATTACACATTTCGACTCAGCAAAAAAAAAGTTCGTTTGAATCACCGAATGTCACTTGTGCTTGTCTAAATCGTCACCTATGCAAAATATCGCAATTATTCCTAAGGAGAAAAAACACTTTTTTGCTGAGTCCAAAAGTGTAATTAAGCTGATTTCTTAAAATTTTGACTTACGCTTTTTCTTCTTAGCACGGCAGTAAGCTGCTGACGTATTTTAGCGTATATGGCTATTTAAAGGCAATGTAAGTTTAAGGTGGGAATTTATGATATGCGTTTGATTTAAAAGGTTAACCTTTTGTTTAAGCGCCGGGTCTGAAAAATAAGACATACCTACAACATCTAGCTCGCACCTTAAAAATAAGACTAATTTCTGACTGTTTTTGAAGTGATTGTCCGTATTTTTAAATTATCCAATACAGGACACTCGACAATTATTGTTTCAAATACCAAATACAGAGATGAGACAATGTTTATTGTATAGTAAGAACGATATCAACAAAAACATGACGGTTTTAAATCATTTTTGTAAGCACTAATAGGTTTAGATTTTTTTATATGATCAGTAAAAAATGTTTTGGCGTTTAAAAGATTAAACTGAAACATAGTCGCGCGCACTGACGTTATATCATCACAATTTTGTTAAGGTCTGCAGAGTATATGGTAGACTTTATTGAATTCATGCATATTAGTGAAATTCCTGTTGTCGAAGGGTAAGCGTATACGTCTAACACTACCAACCATTTATGAGGTTAAAGTTCATTTCTTTTCAGAGCCAGGCATTTGTGTAACACATAGACATTTCTGAGTGTTTACGAAATTTGTTGAAATTGTGTTCTCCTGATGGTGAAAGCCAACCGAGGCCTACAGGCACCATCGACGTTATTGGTGCGTCGCTGTCTTGTAGCTGGAATTTAAAGTCTATCACAAGGACAAAGAAGCAAGCATGAGATTGATTTCTTTATTCTTCTTAAAACTCTATCTGCAGCAAGAAGTTTTCTTTCTTTGTTAATACCCAGAAATGTCTATGTGTTACACAAATGCCAGGGCCTGAAGGATATAAAATTACACCTCAGCCTTGCCGTCCAGCAGTTCAGACATAAAAAAAAGTCAAACGAAAACTCTTCCGCATTTTCGGTATATTTCTCTACCTGTAAGTATATCGATATGCAAATTGTTCTTATCCAACTGTTACGTTAATCTGACTTCTGGACATGTTTTTATATTTAAATGATCTTCGAGAATATTTTCAACGTGTTCAGACTTTCACCATATCACGTGAATAGCAAAGTGAACACGCCGGTTAGATAAATAATATTGTGAAACGTAATCGTCGTTCACCCGATTATATAACCTCACGTGATAGTACCACCGTACGTTAAACTTACTAACTGTTCGTTAATTTCCTGCTATCAATCATACCTTCACGCCAAGTCCCTTCCCAAGCACAGATCATCGACTTGACCAGCACGTTGGTCGAGTGGTACGTCCATATAAGATAACGGACCGAATACTGCCAGACGTCCAGTAGAAGTGTCTACCAAACAATAACAATATAATACCAAACAAAAATAATAACCGACTCTTTGATCGAGTTGCTAGCTTTCATGGCTAACTACGCCGACCAATCGCGAGGCTCGGGTTCGTTCCCGACGGGGGCAGGCATTTGTGTGATGAACATTTAGATGTCTGCATTTCCCGAGCCTTTGTGTTTGTTAAATTTATTCTGGTATCTATTTAAGTATTCCTATGTATTACAATCGTTGACTAACACCCATAACACAAGCACATAATTTGTTTCCTTTGGGGTTAGGTTCAATTTGGGTAAGTTGTCCGGGGATATTGTTTATTCCAAAGTTATTAAAATTCATCCTCGCATAACTTCCTGCCTAGTTTCCTCCACATCACTTAAAGCAAAACGCTCGAGACTCTTGTTACCATCCTGGGATAAAATCCTATCGATTTGGTCGTGGAATATTAACCTAGATCTCCCTGGGAACCTACCTACATCCATCCACATTCGCAATACACTCTTACATATACTAGTCGGGTAAAAAGCGGAGTCGGTTGAAAAAAAGGACTTTAAAACAATTTATAACTTCGGCCCAAGAGCTTCCTCTCTCTATATGTTTTTAAAAACTTATTACATGTTCTAAAAATATAAATTTGTGTACCTAAGAATATTTGTGTTGTACATTTTGTAAATAGTAGGATTAAAAATAATATGTCTCGTTTCCACAGAATTTGTTATTCTTTCATGGTTTTTACAATAAACTTCCCGAGCATGACAAAGACTAGAAGACATTATCATTTAATAAATTTAAAAAAGGTATTAAATTTAAGGTGCGTCGTAAGATTTCAAGTTATATAAATATATTCTTGGACAAGTTACACAAATTGAATCTAACCAGTAAGTAAATTATATACTTGTGTTATGGATGTTAGTCAACGATACTAATACATAGAAAATACTTAGATATATACCAGAATAAATTTAATAAACACTCAGATCCGGAAATGCACGCATCTACCTGAATGTTTATCACACAAATTGGAATCACACATATCGTGAATTGATCCCGAGCCTCGCGGTTGGTCAGTACGTATACGCTAACCAATCGACCAACGAGGCGATCTAATTAGAAATAATTTAAATTAAATTAGATTTATAAGAAAAAGGACAAGCCCGCCGAGTTTCTTTCGCCGGATCTTCTCAGTCAATGGCCGCCGTCCGATCCGGTAGTACTTTGTAGATTTATACAGACGTGTCACAAGAATCTTTGTCAGATCCAAGTGTAATAAATATATTCTACCTATTCATGATAAAATAAACATGCAACCACCTCACAAACATAACATCTCTCTAAAAAACCCTCAAAATCGGTTTGTTAGGTATTAGCCGAGTAATCTCGTAAAATACATACAAAAACACATACAGTCGAATATTCAACCTCTTCCTTTTAGAAGTCAGTTAATAGGACTTACTTAGTCCTTTCGTTTAAGTTCATTTTAATTGTTTTAAAGAATATTATCGAAGTGGTGAACATTTTTAAATTATTATTTTGCCAAACATACTTATTATTTCCTATTGAGATCACAATAAGCTATAAATTAAAAAATAAACTAAGCACAGTAAAACTGCAAAAACCAACCATTGATAAAGATCGTCGCAATTTAGTAATTATTTGAGATATTTTTAGAGAGAAACATAATATTGCATAAATTTTTTTGATGATTTTGACGACCTCGTAGTTGATGGTCTAAACTCTATCCTATCTTTGTAAAAAATAACCACCAAATATACACAGCAGTATTTATAGTCATTTTAATTTCACAGGTGTACTGGGTGGGTCCCATCGTCGGTGGAGTTATTGCTGGACTGGTCTACAGATTCATCCTCCGTATTGGAAAACCCAGCGATGCCGGCTCTTACGACTTATAAATCACACTTTTATGTTTCAACGCTTCGTGCCTTATATCGTATAAATATTAATACCTAACATGAGAGAGCGAGTGAAAGTTTTAGGGTAGTAAAAGAGAAAACTATTGGAGATAGAGTCGATGTTTTCAATCAGTATTTTATAAATTTTGTTTATGTAATAAACTGCTTTGCCAACTTTAACTACTTATTAGCTAGTAGTAGCTGGTTGGTATTTGATGTATGATCATAAAAATTGAAATTATATTAAAACTACATATTTCTTTATTGAACGGCCAAGATCAAAGTTTATAAAATGTAAACGTTATGTCTCTGATAGTTGAAAATTTTATCCAAATTCAGTTTATAAAAATATAATATGTTATTTATATGCAACTTTAGTTTATTATCTGTCGTCCACACATGCGACTCTTGAGTCTTGACTGCGCATTTTGTATTTATCGGTTTTATGTTGCTATTGCAATTTGAGACAAGTTTACAAATAAAAAGTATTAATTAGTGTTATATTTTTTATCTGCAGTATATTTCAACAAAAACTTTGTCAGACCTTCGAAGTTTGAATGAGTGGACGCGGAAAAACAAGACGATAATACGCATATTTCTTATTATAAGCTTCTTGATAAAAAAAACTCCAGACAAACATATAAGTAGTAAAAATATATTACTATCAATTATTTATATGGGTACAAATAAATTATATTTAATTGGGTTAAATTTATCAGAGTTTTGTTCACTAAGGGCCACTTGCACGTTCCTGGGTTAAGTATTTAACACCGAGTTAGCATCTAAGTAACTAAGGTTTTACCTTCTTCTTCTAACCTTTTATTTGACAGTTTAACTCAGTATTAAACGCGGGAATGTGCAAGTGGCCCATAAAAATCATGAATGTTATTGTTATGTTGTTTGGTGGCAAATAATCGTTTTATTTATCAACTAGTTTATATTTTTCATTTTGAATATATTACAGTTTGTATAGAATGTATATGGAAATCTCAAGAGCTTGTGTATAATCAGACGTCAAAAGATGTTTCTTATTGTAAGATAAATAGGATTTAAGTTAATATAAAAGTATTAAGTTTATTTATATGTGAATAATGCCAACATTAAAAAATGTTTATTACAACTGTCTTTTATTTTACATGTATATCAACTTATTCCTGAAAATTTTATTATTTTGAGACGTATTTATCGACCAACTACCGGGTGACAAAGCTTTTGCTTATTAGTTTTAATCTTTTAAGTTAACAGCTGTTCTTTTTTAGTTTGCGCCTTAAAGATCTCTATAACATAAACTGCTTAATTTAGAGCCTGTGGAATAAATGAATATATAAATATACCTGGACAAGTTACACACATTATTCTAACTCCAAAGTAAACTGATTTACCTATATACTAGCTTATGTTACGTAACATACAAACGACGTAAAAATACTAATACATAGAAATGCTTAATCTGAATCTGTAATAGATTTAATAAAGACCATTTAATGTTCATCACACAAAAGTCTGCCCCAGGAGCGTCGCCAGTCGATAGCCTAGAAAGGACCAAGTTGTTACGGAGACTGGCAAAAATGTTAACTGTAGGTTTTTTTTTATGACAATGGAAGGCAAAAAAGCTGACGGATTTCCTGATGGTAAGAAATTCACGCCGCCTAGAGACATCAAAGATGGTAATGGTGCGCTGTCAACTTGGGGCCGGGATGTTAGGCCTCGAGCAAACGTAAGTTTACCGGTTACCTTACAATCCGAACCGGAACACGTCAACGGCAAGCGGTGGACTTTATGGTGGCAGGAATAGGTAAGGCGGTGGTATCAATCTGGGCGAGTAAACTCTACCACCTAGTAGGATGGCACGGTGTTAGTGACGGTAAGCCTATGCTCGCCTTTTACGAGCTGCCTGGCAGGAAAGCAAATGGTCTATTCCGCAAAGGAGCCCGGACCAACACGGGGACTTCTGAAATGCGCTCTTTCAAATTCAAAGAAGTTTTGAAATAGGTTCGGCAACAACAGAGAAATCGATTTCCAGAATCTATATTTTTCATCGTCGGCACTCGGCATGCCATTTCATACACACTTATGGTAAACTCTTGTGCTTTTCCGCAAATATAAATAAGACTGTTTTATTTTAACATTGAGTATTTAATTGTAAGTTACTGACGCGGACGGTCAGAAACTAAAAACTAAAACTTCTCTTTTTTGCGAAGTCGGCTGAGGCATAACATGTTCATAGGTCCCGTCAGTTGATGACGACTGGATACAAGCTAGAACGAGGTACTAAACTAATGTTTAAGCGAAAGACGTTATGGCTTTATGCACATCCAAACGTACCTACTTTGTGACTGGAGAGTACGTTTATACGTACAGGCAGGCATACGTAGGGTGGTTGTACCAATACGAGGAGCTGCTGTACAGTAGGGTTACTCACGAAGTTCGATTCATGCATTATTGGAAATTGGAACCGAATATGTCATTTTAGGTACTCTTGAATACAATACTGGTGAATTATTACCATTTAGTTATTTTTTTTTATTGGAAGGCAAACAAGCAGACGGATTTCCTGATATTAAGAAATTCACGCCGCCTAGAGACAGCAAATGCGGTAATGGTGCGTTGCCAACCTGAGGCCGGGATGTAAGGCCTCGAGCAAAAGTCAGTTTACCGGCTACCTTACCCTCCAACCGGAACACGTCAACAGCAAGCATTGATATTATGACGGCAAGAATATGTAAGACGGTGCTACCAATCCGGTCGAGTCGCTGCGAAACTCTACCACCTAGTAAGATGTCACGGTGTTAGTGACGGTGAGCCTGTGCTCGCCTTTTACGAGCTGCCCGGCAAGGAAGGTCTATTCTACAAAGGAGCCCGGACCAACACGGGGCCAATATAGGGGGCAAATAGTAAATAATTTTATCCTATTCGTTGAATTTATTTGTAACTGAATGTTAATAATCCGCTAATTTTGTGTTCAAAAGTACCTAAAGTGACTTATACGATTCCAATTTCCAATTCGCATGATATCGAGATTCAAGAGTGACCCTACAGTATTCAATCACCTTGTTATGACTGAATACAATAGAAAATTTTAGTAAGATGTAGTCCGTTCTTGAATTACATAATCCCAAGCTACCTAATTAATCTACAGAAAAATTCCTACCTAAATTACAATTTTGTTTCTGACGTTTTATTGAACTGAAAACTTCTTTAACGGCATTGCGCATTTTTTTTGGAATGGGTAAAAACTTCTAAACTCGCGGCAGGACTAGTCACCTGATCGAAAGTTCGTAAGACGGCGCAGGGCGCTTGCGCAAATGTTCGTGTTGTCATATTTGTATACGATAGCGCAATAAATGAGTATAGTATTCTAACACATAAACAATAGTACTTTCATACTGATAATCAAATCAATTCGTGCAAAATTATTCCCTAACCATTCCAAAATATCAAAAATGCACAACTTTAATATTTAAGTTTTCACTTTGGCCGGCACCCCCGAAGTGCAATCCGTCTTTTTTTTTCATAAGAGAGGTTAGGGAACAAGCACATTACTCTTCTGATCTCTCTGGTGAAAGAGAACCGTGGCCTACAGTCATAGACTTTATAGGTACCTTACGGTCTTGTGGCGAAGATGTAAAATATGGCGGCAGGAATAGGTAACGCAGTGGATCTCTACACGGGCATGTTCCTACATGGCACTCACCACCAGATGACCTACCTAACTCATTATTTTATTACGTAATTGGAAGGCAAACAAGCAGACGGATTTCCTGATGGTAAGAAATTCACGCTGCCTGGACACTGAAGGTGGTAATAGCGCGTTGCCAACTTGAGGCCAGTATGTTAGGTCTCGAGCAAAAGTAAGTTTACCGGCTACCTTATCCACCGAGCCGAAACACGACAACGGCAAGCATTGACGTTATGGCGGCAGGAATAAGTAAGGCGGTGTGTATAAGGTAACCAATCCGGGCGAGTCGCTGCGAAACTTTAATACCTAGACTAGACTTTCTCATATTCAGTGAATGAAATTGTATGTCATGGTTATGATTTTGTCAGGGATGAAAGTACACCGCGGAGCTAGAAAGGAGTGTGTGAAGGGAATAGTGAATGGAACGCTGGGTAAGCAATTTCAAAGCGAGAATTTGAGTCAAAAAGATAGATTCGCTTTTGCATTTTTCTTTACTTATCCCAACGTTGTAACGAAACGAGAGTTGGGTAGACATTTTTCTGACAAGAAAAAGAATGAGTAGGAGAAATTCAGTCAAAAGAGAGCTCTACGGAAAATCTGTGGTATAACAAAAGCTGATAGCATCCGTAACAGTGAGATCCGAGAAAGAGTGCGATTGAAAGTAAGTGTTGATATAAAAATGAGAAATGGCATGTTCGGTCATGTGGAAATATTGAGAAAGCAGACATACAATGCGAATTTCGCAATATTCCGCGGTCAAATCGCTCGGATATTATCCAAAGGTTGTTTTCGAAACCGGCGTGTTTGTATAAAAAGAAAGGGTAACAAATGTGGTGGAAGCCAGGCAGCTCTGCCAGTATCAAGAGATGGCACTCGATATTTTCTGCCTACCCCGTAAGGGAATTAGACAGGACATAGCGTGAATATAATATGTGTGAATGTAACTTATCCATCGCCTCTTAAGAATAACTACAACGCTTAAGGTCCTGCGCATCAATGCGAATGTTTGTGCTAGTCTACCGTTTCAAACGTTTGTAGATAGTATCCATACTGTTTTATATTTGTACTTAATCAATTCCTCGTGCATTTTACGTCAGGTCCGAATTGCAAGTGAACAGTAAACAGCATTTTTCCTTTCCGATCATTTTCAACGTATACATACATATCTTCACGCCAAGTCCCTTATGGGGTAGGCAGAGAGTATCAAATGCCAGACTCACGATCCTGACAAACCTGTCTGGCTTTCTTTATATTCCCAACCCAACCCTTTTCATACAAACACGCCGGTTTCGGAGACTCTTGACACCACCCTCGGATAATATCCGATTGATCTGATCGTGAAATGTCAACCTTGGTCTCCGAGGTATCTACATCCATCCACATTCGCATTGTATATCTGCTTTGTCAATCTTTCATCTGTCATTCTTTCCACATGACCGAACCAGTTGTTGTACGGTTGTTGCGGACACCATCTGCAATAACTTAGATGGGAATAATTAAACAATATAAACAACCAATCAGAAGCAGGAACTATTTAATAAATCAAGCCGAATCAACATTAAATGCGTTACACAGGATACACGGGTACATATTTGATTAATTATTGTGAGATTAAATATTGTAAAACTGTAAATTTGTTAAAGTGCACAAATAAATTTTCAAGTCCAAACGTGGGGCCTCACTAATACGGTTAGGTCTGAAGATGTTCAGCAGGCCATACAGCCGTTGTAGGTGAGGCAGTGGGGGGGTGTGGGCCGGCCTCACGGCTGCTCGTCCAGGAGTGCTTGCAGGAAAGCATCAGGCTCGCGGATGTCCTCCAGCAGGCCGGCAGCGTCGCAGAACTCCGCGAAGCTGGCGCACGGCAGCAGTTCGTCGGTGAGGGTGGTCACTATGCGCTCCGCAGCCTTGGCGTTCGCCTCGTCGTTGTGTCTGATGTATTCGGCGAGCTTAATTGGCCATTGGTCGACGGTTGTTGCGGACACAGTCTGTAATAATAAAAATATTAACTATTATTTGAAATTTATTTTATTTTATTATTTCGCAAAATACTGAGTAGAGATTATCCTAAACAGAGAACACCCTAATTTCAAGTCTGAAATGGTTTCAATATTCATATGGTTCAATTGTTACTTACTATCTCCTAAATACCTAAAAAATAAACATTTTTCAGTATATATCGTAAGATACCTATGTATCTTCACGTTCGTGTCCTCGAAGAGATAGGTAGATAAAATATATTACATTGAAGTTAACTGTAACTGTTAACAGCAATTGACCCGGATCGGTACCTTACTTATTCCAGCCGTCATCTCATCGGTGTACGTCTTTTGTTGTGTTCGAAGCTGGTAAGTAATCTTGGACACGTGGACTAAATACCAGCTTAACCAGCTATCTTAACATAGTCACGCACAACTACCATCTATGGTGGTCATAGGTGACGGTTTCTTGCCGCCATTAGGAGAGCCGAATGCTTATTCGCTTTTTTACTTACAAAAATGAACCTTACCTTAAACATGACATTGTACAGTTGGTCGATGAGTGCGACGAAGAGCGCGTACGGTTTATATGCGGCCCAGGGCTGCGGCGCGCGCTGGTCTGCCGCCAGCGCCCGCTGCGCCGCGGAGGCAGACAGACCGCGGCAGTGCCCTGTCAGCAACATGCGCCGCACCCACTCCACGCGCAGCGACCGCCATCTGGGGAGACCATTATGCATTCGTCAAACCACTTAACACCTTTACTTGACCCAGTATTAACTTTTTTGTCAAATTAAATCATACACATCTTACAAAAATTTACTATAATGTGCATACTCAAACACTACAAAATTGTTCATATTACGATCGATGATGCTATTTTTACTGAGTAAGTTTTATGTTATTGTCTATGGGAAAATCAATCCCACTAATTTCGCATAAACAATATGACATATGCTATCACATATGATGTATGACATATAATATGCTTCGAGATAAACAATATGATTGCATAAGATGAGCATGCGAAATCACATATCGTACCGCCTCCAGCGACATCTCCCATGCCGCTACACTATCATACTGTAACACCATACTCACTTGGCGTGCGGGTAGAGCAGCAGCGAGAGCGTGAGGAAGTAGAGCGGCCCCTCGGCGTCGTGTGCCGACTCCAGCACCCGCGG
>NJDD01004843.1:36164-47780 GCA_002245505.1 Calephelis nemesis | reverse complement strand
ACATATTAAAAAAGTTGAAATGTGTCAAGTCAAGGGATGAGAGAGAGAGAGAGAGAGAGAGAGAGAGAGAGAGAGAGAGAGAGAGAGAGAGAGAGAGAGATAGAGATGCACATGCTGCACAGCTTACAGTAAAAAGTATCGTTACATCTTTTCGTGAGAATTTTACCGTCTAGACCCCTTTCACAACGATATGGAACTTCGTTCCAATTTCATTATTACTATTATACACCAATACTGTAATATCACCAGAAAAAAAATATTGGCGGTATGCGTTTTCGTAACTGAACATATTAGTCCAAAAATAAATTAAAAATAAAATATTAATTAAATTATCTCATAATAGACGTAATTTATGCTCAACTTTTTATACTCTAGAAAAATACGCAATGCGCGAGCGGCGGCCAATCCTTCCGCCCATCCCTTCCACCCCGCTTTGTTGAGTTGTAGAGTGTCCATAAGTTACGTCAAAATTAACGTAAATTTTAAGTCCTTATGACTTTGACATATTCTGCTTTCTTCAATAATTTATGACACGAATAAGTTATTTGACCTATTATGTTTGCCACATTTGATTTTTTCTGGTAAATAAAAAAATATTGGTATATAAACATATTTTACCTTTTTACATTCACTATAATCAATTACTAATTGAAAAAATGCCTATTTTTACAGTAAGAGACTCATATTAAATATTCTTTTAATTCACGTCCAATTCCCAATTGGAACAAATATTTGCGTGATGATCACAACGGACACTTTTATTAAGATAACAAACTCAGATGCGGCTCTCCTGAAAAGAGACAAGCATCGCCTATAAACACCATAGACGTTATTGTTACGTTGCTGTCTTAAATAACGCTTACAAGTCTGCTAATTACCCTTCCCTCCAGCACGGAATACGACCATAGCGAGCACTACCGTAACAATGCATGAGTAGCCTTTGATACCGATTCGGAGGAAATAAGATTGTACAATTAGCGTGTGTACTGACGTGTTGATGACGTATAGCGCCATGTGTGCTAGCGCTGGCACGAGCTGCATGTTGGAGAGCGGGCCGCCGCCGCCGGTGTCGTCGCTGAAGCTGCGGCCGCGTGCGAACCGCAGCAGCAGCAGCTTCAGGTCGTGCAGCGTGCACGCGTGACCGATGTCGCGGTGACCCGTGCATTCCTGTACACGAAAACGAATATACTGAATTATTTAAACCATAAAAATATATTTTAAATTCATCATAAAACATTGACAATGATATTGTAAATTTTCATAAAATAGATACTATTCCAGATACATTTTAAAAATTTTAGCTCATCAGTTTCATTTTCAACAAACTCTGCTAAATTGTTTATAAATTTTGTACCTACTAAATTTATGTAGAGTATACGAGTTTTATGAAAACATTAAACATTTTTACACTTACCCTTGATTAAAAAAAATCGAAAAATATAAATGAAATATTTTTTTATTAACCTTTGATTTCTACATAAGAGTTTTTGAGGTTTCTTGACGATATTTCCAGTATGCATAAAATTATTTACCTGTAAGTATGTTGTATGGCGCGCCAAGCAACTAGCAAATGCAGATTCAGGAACATGAGGTCCCCACAGTGGCAACAGGCCATTGCAGCGAGTCGACGCATTTTGAAGAGCAGCACTTTCCCATTCATCTCTAAATAGATATTAATCAAACATTTTAAATATATTTTTTAAACTTTGTAATAAACTAGTGTACTAAAACCACCACTAGCATATTAAAATTTAATAAAAAGAAATGCTTACTTGTAGAAATTACCAGAAGGAGAACAAGGTAGGCGAAATTCACATTATAAGCAATGATAATCTCATTTTTTATGAATTTTTAAAACTAATTTTACCATGAATTATAACTTACACCTATTAATCGGATATAATAAACGTCAAAATTAAAGAAAATCAATTAACTATTGAATTTCAATAGGTTAAATTTCTTTTATATCTTTATTGTTCTACTAATCTAAGTTTAAAAAATTCGTAAAAAAACATTCGTAACAAGTACAGTCAATGTCCTATCTAACCTAATCTAACATATAACCAGTTCAATATACATTTTGTAAAACTGACAAATTATTTCAAGTTACATTATTTTATCCACTTTGTCCTTACCTTNGAGCTAGCCGTACAGCTGCCATGTGGCACTCGACATGAACGATGTTGTAGTGCGAGACCGTCGTGTAGCCCAGGGTCTTGCGAGTGCGGACCTCATATTCTTCTACTGGACATCGTTTTGTAAACGTGTAGATTCCAAGGACCTGTCACAGTACAATATACATAGTACATAAGTACATATATATAGAAATACGTGTTAATTTAAGTACGTGAAGGATTACATAATATACAATTACTCTTATCTATCTTTTATTTTAGCCCATTTTTGTACTGTTTTTTGTATAGAGTTTTTTTAATATGATATTCATAGTCAGTAACTAACTATCCAATATCAAACTGCCAATCCTGTTTTGGATTTCAAACGAGAGTTTAAGTTTATGCAATCAAGGACATAAGATCTATATCTAAATTAATCTCGATTTTGCGTGGTCATTGTATCACGTCTGAACTGTATTAATACATATCGTCCATTTTTTGCTCCGTTAGATATTGTCAGAAAAAAGGCCTAATGAGAAAAACCGGAAAATTGTTGGGAAAAAAAATCATTTAACTGTTTAACATAAAAAACAGACGGACGAAGAAGAATTATAAAATACTGCTAAATAATATTGAAGAGTCGCGCAACATGAGTACCCACCTTAGTAGGCTGATACTTGTACCCCTCGCGGCAGATGCAGCAGACGGCGCCAGCCTCCTCGGCGAGGTCAGCGACCTGCTGCGTGAGACTGCACTGGGCCGTGACCTGTCCGCGCTCGTTACTGCGCATGCCCAGCGCGCCCAGCTGACGCTCGCGCACTGCCATTGCGAGACGCTTCTTCTCCTATAACCATGTTATTATTGTTATTTGACGCCGGGATGAGGCTCGGGCCTAATAGGCCGGCAGCAAAAGTAAGTTTACTAGCTACCTTACGGTTATGGCGGCAGGAATAGGTAAGGAAGTGGTACCAATCCCGGTGAGTCGCTGTGAAACTCTACCACCTAGTAAGATATAACGGTGTTTGTGTCGGTAAGCCTATGTTCGCCTGTTACGAGCTGCCTGAAAGGAATGCAGTTGGTCTTCTCTGCAAAGGAGCCCGGACAAATACTCAATCATAACATCTTAAGACAGAATTCATTGCGCATATATGTATGCAGATATATATGAGGTCAGAAACGTTTCAGTTGATATGTTACACAACAAAAACCTCATTTATTTAAAACTATTAACAAAACAATTTAAGATACTCCTAATATCTTATTTATAATTATTTACCATTAACCCCCTCGTAAACATTTAACTAAACCGACCAATCACAAGGCTCAGATTCTGTTCTTGACGGGGACAGATATTTTGTGATGATCATAAATATCTGTTTACATATCCGGGTCTAGATGTTCATTAAATTTATTCTGGTATCTATTTGAGTATTTCTATGAATTAGTATCGATGTCTAACATCCATAACACAAGCATTAATTTCCTACGTTAGGTTTAGATCTGTTTGTCCAGATCTATCTCTCCAGGGATAATTATTTATTAATATTTAAGCAACTTTAAAAAATCAACTCCAAACCTGTCTGGTGAAGTCCCGAACTTGTTGCACCTTAGCCGCACACTGTGGCTGAGATCTTAATGCCTCTAGCAAGTTTTCTGCCAGTGATCCCACATGTTCTCCCGACGATACTTGCTCTAGTCGATGTACTATTGGGATCACCTTCTCACAAACTAACATCTGACAAAAAGAAACACTTTTTATAGAACCAATTTATACAAATAAAAAAAACTGAAGTTACTGAATAGGATAGAGTATCTTAGTTGTATAATATCAGTGTGAGGCCGCGATTCTGATCGGGTGTTATTTTATGAAAATGTCGACGCCCACAAGTACCATTTGTACGGTTAAAGTGAATAAAGTTCTGATCTGATCTGGAGGACTAAGTATAGGGTACATCATATTACGAACATAAATAGCATAAAATAATTAATATATGGATGGTGTCATGTTGAAAATGCTCATTCGGATAATTTAAATTTATTTTATTTTAATATTTTTTTTATTTATTTTATATAATAATTTCTAATTTCCTAATAAAAATGTTGTTCGGAATTAGATATGTGCCCACATTGTGGGACTTCTGGGTGGGTGTCCTGGTTGTACCTCTACCTACTCCTTCGGGGATATGGGCGTGAAGATACTAACTAAATTTGAGCTCTAAAGCTAAACGCCATTTTTCAATCAGTGTAGTCATAGTTGGGAGTAACTTGTAAAAAGGACAAGAGTTACCATTAATCATTGTATTATGACATTCTACTTTAGCGTGCTGCTACAATTCTAAACTTAGAATATTCAACAAATCTAAATAAAAATGTACTTTATTTATGATTGTATGAATCGAAATTAAACTTGGTTTAATTAGCGTAAAGTTCTAACATTTAAAAACTTGAAAGAACATACAAGTTAAACTTACTTGAGTTGGCTCGTGATCTGCAGCAAGTCCCGTTAGGAATCTCAAAATGTATTTCAACGCCGGTCGACTGATGAATTCCTTTAGCTCATCCGAGTCCGTGCAGACAAGTGTTGGCTTTACACATGGAGCATGTTTCTAAAAGCAATAAGAATGCCCTTTGATGAAATTCGTAAAGACGATTTGTATAATAGCATTTAATTTTATTTCCTTTAAATGAAAAATCTTACAAAGATTTAGAAAATAACATAAAATTTTGTATGGTTAAAACATTTTTATCTAATCGATGAAAATAGTAATAGAGTTTAACCAAGTTTTTTTTGTGGAAAAAAGGAAAGACTGCAATGCGAAAGAAATTAATGGATATGGGAGATAAAACAGAAATAATATTATAAAAATGTAAGTGTTAAAAATTTGGATATTTACTATTAATAATAAATTTCATAATTAATTGTGCTTAGAATCATGTTATTTTAATTATTCGTACTTCATGTGTTGACAGGTGTATTTGTGTTAATATATGACTAGCTGACCCGGCAGACGTTGTTCTGCTACTTTTTTTTAACGTGATTTTAGTTAAAAAAAATTGGGGTGAGCCACCCTTATCATTTAGGGATATGAAAAATAGATGTTGGCCGATTCTCAGACCTACTCAATATGTTCACAAAATTTTATGAGAATCGGTCAAGCCGTTTCGGAGGAGTACATGAACGAACATTGTGACACGAGAATTTTATATACATATAAGATAATGTAACACCTGAATGAATATGTACTCAAGTTTTAAAAATATATAAACAAGAATGTGAATAACACATACCACGATATATTCAAGTGCATCGCGTACAACTCCCAACGATATCAAGTAATCTTTCAATGTTCCTCCAATAGAGTTGCGTTCGATGTTAGCACAGAGGACGCAGAACAGTTCCATCCTGAATTCCTCTTCACTCCATTGCTCGGAGTCGAGGCGGTCGAAGTCCAACACTGGTTTGAAGTGGTCCACCAGCATCGCCATCTTGAGGTCATTGCCATACACTAACGCAGCGAGCACTCTAGTTAAGTGACCCAAAGCCACCGAGTTATTACGTATACCTATAAAATAGAAATACAGTAATTTAAACATTGATGCAGATAAATTAGATAACTAAACTACGATTTCAACGTTCAGTACAGCTAAGATGCACAAAGAATTTTTCGTTAACCATTCCAGACTTGCAAATTGTATGACCGGCGCCTAAATAACAAAAAGGCGCAATAGAGGACTGTAAATAGTCAAAACCGAGTAACGAGTATGTTGGATCAAACATATATTTTATCGGGCAAGACAACTGTCGATTCGCACTTCTCGGCAAGCAGCAGCAGGTTCCTTAGAAGTTTAAGACTGAAATGGTCAGCCCATGTATGTTAAAAATGGTGGTGCAACTTAAAGTAATAATATTCATTATGCAGTGGATCAAACGAAGGAACAATTCACCATTTTCCAATATTTGCTTCGTGTAGTGCTTCTATATAAATTGTAATAAAAACGTAGTACATACCCGGACATTCAGTGCAGTTGAGAAGAGCTTGAACGTGTTCTGGTCCTCCAAAGGTTAACGAAAACTGGAGGAAAGATTCTAAACTTTCACTAGCAGCTACTGACAGTATACGTTCCATGATCTGAGACAAAAAGAGATTTTTTTTAAACAAATTATTTAAAAGTTTAATTTTAATAATACTGAGAAGACTTGGTCAAGCTATCCAAAATATTTTGTAGTTAGCTTTTCGAGACCACATCAATACTTTTCGGTAATAACTTAAATGTGTCGTGTATATACCTCTAACAGTTGGTAAACGAGGGGCGCCCGGGTCTGTTCGCGCTCGTCTGCGGCAGCAAGACTGAGTGCGTGCAGTAGTACGGGCAGGGCACGCACGGGTGCGCGGGTGAGCACACGCACGCAGCGCCGTACGCGCGTACACAGCCCCAGCAGCCGCAGAAGCGTGCCCGCCAGCGCGCGAGCTCCGCCCACACGCCGCACCGCCGACAGCCTCTGTAGCATCACCTCCAGACCACCTACGTACAAGCATTCTTAATAAGTTCACGGACAAAAACTGACGAATTTCCTTAATAACATATAAACCAAATTAGTCAGAGGGATTTAAAGATCTAGAACTTTTCTCCTGTGATAACACAGGTTTAAATTTCCCAAGCCGGAAAAGAGTTTCAGGAAAAAATAATATTTAATTTACTACAGGAAATTAGCATATTTCTAAACCTTTTCAATTTAACTGAACAAATAAAGAGGAAATTTGATTTTTTTTCTAATTTCTAAAAAACTACAGAAGCGATAATGCACACAGACTTCATCACAGAAAGAAGCATTTTCATTGTTAATTTTTAATAAAAAAACTATATGTTTATGAATGACTTACCACAATCGGCCAACACATTTGCCATACGATACACTTGTTCGTCGTCCACAGCTTCGGCATTCGTTTGGCTCAATGTCTCGACAAACTCCTCCGTAGCATCACCGAGTAACCCTCGCATGCGGTACACTACACGCATGGCATCTACTCCTTCGCCAGACGTGCACCACACCTGGGAAAACAAATTAATTTGTATAAATTAGCCGTTTCACATAAATCGGTGTTATCGAATCTGGAGTAAGAAAGGTAAGTCCGTCATTCGATACTCTCTGCCTACGCCGTAAGGGACTTGACGTGAAGATAAGTAAGTATTATCAAAGTATGCGAAATAGGTTGGTAGACACTCCTGGGCGTCTGGCAGTATTCGGACCGATATCTATGGACGTTTTTCAAAGTCATGCTTCTCCTTGTAATAGACTGATGGATTAAAATTTGGTCTGGTTCGGTCTGTCCTCAGACATGTATCTACATTTAAACGTAGTTTACTACTACTCACACACGTCACTTTTAAATTTAAACAAGAAAACACTTGTGCTTCATGTGTTTACATACCTTCTTATAGACTTCCTTGACCGGCAGATCCAACGACATGATCTTGTTACACACGAGCAGCTCCATGCCATTGTCGTCCTCGAGCAGGGCTACCAGCTCGCAATCTGTACATATCTTGTTCTTGACGTCACGCATAAGTGGACCCATACCCGGTTCCAACGAGGAATATGGATTCCCCAACATGCGTCCCTGTGTTAAATTTTTGTTTCCTTTTAGAATTTTATTATATTTAAAAAAAGTATATTCACGCCCATATCCCCGAAGAGAAAAGCAGAGGCACAACCAGGGCCACTCACGACTAGCTGAAGACACTAAGGCCCAAATGTGATAGGTGGTAAGCCTATCGCCAAACGGGCACAAATCCAATCCCAGTATTTTTTTTTATTAGAAAATTAGAAATACCACATTCTCTTTTTGTTGCCCGACCCGGCATTCGAACCCGGGACAAGTCAAGTCCTACACTTGGACCGCTAGACCACAGAGGAGACAAATACATTTACCTTTAATAACTTACAATGTCAAATTTATTTCTTTATTCAATCTAGTTCTGCCTTGCCTTTTGTATTTTTGTAATAAAAAATAATTTTATATTAAATAATTTACATGATTAAAATTATTGCAAGCATTTACAATTACACATTTTTCAAAATAAATTTAATTGATGTGAAACCATAATCTATCATTCGTAAATTATGACTTAAAAAAAATAACTGATTAACTTACTTGTAGAAAATCTTCTTGTTGAGGATCTTTCTCAAGGGTAAGGAAGAATTCTCCAACGTCATTTTCTTCCGGATAAATAATGGAACAAAGTCGTTCGAAAATAAACACTGGTGTGAGATAGTCGTGAAGTGGATATTTTTGCACAGTCTCAATGCAAACTGCCATAAACTCGGCGGTTTCGGCTTCCGTACCTACGACATACATATAAATTAAAATAACTTCAATAGGTTTTCCACAAATCTTGTCACGTTAGAAATAGTTTATGAGAAAATTTATCACATTAATATTATCGCGACATATGATTGCTAGATCTTATGAGTACTCACACACACTACGTCACGACTTAAATCGAGCGTTTTCTAATCCGTTGCTATAGAATTTGCTAAAATACTTATACCGTATAAATGAGAGTACTCCTCTATTCGATACAAATCTAACATTTGATATTTCTCCGAATATCAAAAAACTCTCGACTAGGCTATTTGTTTATAAAGTAAGGACTAAGGATTCGTTTTGTTTTATGATATTGGAAGGCAAAGAAGCAGATGGATTTCCTGATGGTAAGAAATTCATGCCGCCATTCAATTCAAATTCATGGTGCGTTGCCAACCTGAGGCTGGGATGTTAGGCTTCGAGCAAAAGTGGGCGTGTTCGGCCGAAGTAAGTACTTACTAAATTTAGTAAGTCACTTACTATGCTTACAAAATTTTCGGCCGGGACACAAAATAAGTGCTAACGCAGTAAGTATGGCTTAATATACGACGCCATTTTGCTTACTGTTTATGTACGGGATATGACATAAACCGGTGTTTTGTGTTATGTCAAGTCAGTAAGTCTGTCCTCGCCGAAAAGCGCTACAGTCAGCTTGTAAGACTTTAATTTTTTTATGCTTACTGGCTTACTAAGTTTAGTAAGTACTTAATTTGGCCGAACACGCCCAGTGAGTTTACCGGCTTCCTTACCCTCCGAACCGGAACACGTCATGACGTTATGGCGGCAGGAATAAGTGGTACCAATCCGGATGAGTCGCTGCGAAACTCTACCAACTAGTCAGATGTCACGGTGTTAGCGACGGTAAGTCTATGCTCGCCTTTTTACGAGCTGCCTGGCAGATGGTCTATTCTGCAAAGAAGTCCGGACCAACACGGGGATCGTTTAGTATCACTAAGTCCACTTTGGTTATTTGAACCGGACACACGCACTCTTTAAAAAAATCTTGGTTAATATGTCCGACTAAACCAATGAGCAATATGAAACGTCACGTCTTACGAATTCATAATTAATTTAAATAATTGTGAAACAGACAGCATTAGCAAAACGAAAACGTTTGAATTTAATATTTTGTTTCTCCTGTACCTAAAATACCAGTCACGATCTACATAGTACGCTGTTGTATTTCAAATAAATCACTTTCCTGATAAAGTCCTCATGTAAAAAAAAGGTAACCTATCCTCTCCGTTGCTCACCTGTGGTCATCTCCTCAAGCAGCTCGAGCAGCTTCTCCTGCGTGTCGTCCGTGAGACGCGTCCTCTGCACGACGAGCCTCCGCAGCGACAGGTACCCGCCCAGCACGGCGCCCACCAGTCGGGTCTTGTACACGCGCCGCGCGCCCGGCTCCTCCAGGAACATTGCCAGCAGTTCGGTCAGACGCTTCAGCGCATAGCCTGTGGAAAAAAGCAACGGCTTTATTATGATAACAATAACTCTGATGAAGTGATCCTTAGCTGGTGGGTCTGAGCATCTTCTACCACATCTGTAATGTGAAATGCTGAGGAACTGTTTATTGTTTAGTGTTGTGCAAAAATTGGCCTGAGTAGGGATCTACCTTCTTGTCTGTTCATGTCGCAATAATGATTGTCATATTCCGGTTCGGAGGACTAGGATGTTGGTAGACTTGCATAGTATTCCTAACATCCTGACCAGCGACAGCGACGCACTTGTAACCTGCAATCTGTCTCTTACCATCAGGGAAGCTATGTAATTGTTCGCTTAACTCGCGGGTAAAAAAAGTTTGATTCCCTTTACTGAGTTCCACTCTCTGACAATGCGTCACAACTTTGAATTCTGAAGGACTTCCTTTGCTATGGCAGTTAAAAAAATAATTATAAAGTCACCTTGAGCAAGATCAGATGTTAGTGTAGACTCCTCGAGACGATGTAACTGTTCAATCTCTTTAGTCATAAGATCAGCAATTTGTTGCAACACGCCGCGCAAGGCCAGGAATTGTCTCCACGGAGCTTCCGAAGCTAAACCTTTTAACATTTTAGTAATAAATGCATTAAAAACATACACAAATCCAACTCAAAGCATCACACTAGGGGTTCAATAAAAGAAACCTCTGCTTACGATAGCTTACGTTCTTAGTGTTAGCGTTTTCGTTCGTCAAAATTTTAACCTAGATTTTAAGTTTTGTGTGCAACAAAGTTGCACCAATAAATAAAGTACAATATTATTGAAATCCATAATTATAACATTTACATATCACATAGTTTGCCAAAAAAAAAATAAGTATTTGATAATTTCGTAGTTATGATTTACTTTATTATTTTTGATTTCTGCTGACAATATAATAATATAATAGTAATAACTCTGAGACGTTAAATGAATTAATCAATTAAAATAAAACGCATTCTTAAAACAACGAAATATAATAACAATAAAATTAATATTAATTACTATAATATTTTCAAACATATAAACTTACTTTGATACAATTGCAAGAATTGTTCACTTGCTTCTCCTGCTTTGCCAACTTCCGGTAAAAAGCTGGTCAGCAAAATAAGTATCTGTAAAAATAATAAAAATTAATAGCATTCTCTCTATTTAATTTTAAATTAACGTTTAGTGTCTACATATAAGAGTAAGTGTGTGAATATGCACGTTACCGCTTTCGTCCGGTCATAGGAGTCGCAGAGTGACTTGACGAGCTGGCAGGCGGTATCCCGAGCGATCCTCGAGCTGGGGTCGAACATCACGGGCCGCAGCCAGCCACCCTCATCCAGCGCCAACGGACGCATACCATGGGACAACAGCATCTAAAAATGTCACATTAACGAATGACATAGAAATACATATGGATGGTTTAAAACTCAATACAAAATTAAGCATGGACCTTTGTATTTATTATATTCTTACAAAGTAAATATGCTACCAATTTCGTCATCTTCTACTATAATATAATGTAAAAATATAAGATTTTTCTGACTGGGAGGTTTGCACTACTTAGAGTAACATATCTAAAGACCTAAGTTAACATAAAGGAAATCTGCAAACAACGGATGCATTTCCACCTGGAGGATCACTTCATGTTCCATATATCTTTAAAAAAGTATATTCGAAGACTCGGC
>NJDD01004843.1:12071-28447 GCA_002245505.1 Calephelis nemesis | reverse complement strand
AGGTAGACCGGCTAGAGCTTCGTCTTTTAATATGGCATTAGCAGCAGGAGGAATACCAGCAACTTCAGTCAACTGCGGGCAACACCTAAAAAAAGACGTTAATTTCGTTTAACATAAAAATAACAGATTTTTATGACATAGGGGTTGATTACTTTAATTTTATGTTAATAAGTCCACGAAGGATAAAGAAAGACTTTATAAGATTGACGTGTCTGTGAGTATACGTGCACGCTCGTGGTTGCGTGCGAGTACTAGTACACGTATGCGCGTGTGTGTGTTTCCCTGTCTGTGGTGTCATAACGTATTAACATTTGAACGAATAGATCGATATCATTGGGTATTTTTGTTTGAAAGCTAACGTGATCGAAATGAGCTGCATTAACATTTTTTCGGGGGTTATTACAAATTTTAACTGTTGAGTATTAATTTACCGTTAGAGTCAATTTATAACATAAATTTTAAACTCACCACACCCACAGCTTTACAATGCATCGTAGTCTTACTTCCCAGCATTCCACGGAATCTTGTACTTTCACTAGTGAACCCAGCAACAGAACTAAAGGTCGTACCTGTAAAAAATAACTAATCAGTCATATCCCCTTTTCCCTACAGATAAACTTTAATTCTATTATCATGATTTACGTCCAATTACTTATGATAATCGTCTGTTTCCATAATATTATTAAAGAATGTTTACCGAGTTGTTGTGATCTTGGGATGCGGCATGACCCATGAGTGACAGAGTGATACGCTGTGATAGCAATTCGCACAGCTGTTCCGTTTCGGGGAGATTATCTCGAGTCACCAAACATATTAACGCACGAACTTCCTCCTGGCTCTATAAATAAAAAAAAAAAACATTTTATATACATGACACACAATTTTAACATTAAACTATAAGTATTTGACTCAAACACGTCTCTGGAAATACGTTTTTTTTTATTATTTAATGGTGAACTCATTACAAAATACAAAATATATGGAAAAAAAAAACTTTTACAATGTAAAATGTTGACCCAAACGTGTAGACGTTTACTTGAGAATATGTTAGTAGTTGTGTAAGCCGCGACTATGTATTTTTTTTTATTTATTTACTGACTAAAAACACAATACAATATTGAGTATTGAGATATATGTATGTATGTGGGTGTCGGCGAGTACCTGCGGCGTCCCGCGGTGCAGGTTGTGGTGCACGAGCTCGCGCACGAGGCCGAGGCGGCAGAGACGCGCGCGGTGGTCGGCCTGCGAGGCCAGCGCCCGCAGCAGCGTCAGGCACAGCTCCGAGCACGCCAGCGAGCATCCGTAGCATGCGCCGCCGCCTGCGATAAATCACGCACTCAATCACTCACTCACTCACTCACTCACTGGGAACCACATCACCATCTCGAGACTATATACATTATACTCATCAATATTTCTAATTTATAAGACTAAAACACATTTTTCTCGTGTTATTTCATATCGATATTATCATTACTAATTATTATATTATTCCGTCAACTTCATTCTACCGGTTCAGTGTGCATGGGAAAAATTGAAAAATTGTTTTTCCTAGTTTCCTTTCAGTCACACGGTATACAATCATAATATGTCCTTCTCCTGGTTCGAAGCTATCTCCCCATACATATTCGGCACAATCGGTTCCGCCGTTCTTGAGTTACAGATAGTGTAACTAACGCGTTTTTCTTTTTTATATGAAGATGAAAAGAATAAGTAAAAACCTTTTGTTATGTCTCCATCGTAGTTTTGCAAGAGACCAGCGTATACAGGCAGCGTGTCACCTTTGAGTTGTTCACTTTGTGATCTATCGTAAGCAACTAATTCTTTCCTGAAACAAGGGAAACACATTATTTACCTCTTGTATAATACACTCATTATTTCAATTTGTTCATATATTTAAATATTGAGTTTCGCAAACAGTTTCACAATAAGCAAGAGCATATTTGAAATATACACCATTTATCCATTGTAAACAGAACTAAGTAAAAGCATAAGAATCATAATCATCAAAATTTTGCAGCCATTAATTTTTAAAGGTGACAATACTTTAGGACACTTTGTAATACAATTATTATTTTTTATTATTAACAAGACGTATGATGTTTTACTTCAAGCAAAGTCGTATATAGCATTAGCAGAAAGTATCGAGTGTCAAATCTCATGACCCTTGTAGACCTATCTGGCTTCCTCCACATTCACTGCCCTTTTCATGCTAACATGACGGTTTTGAAAACGCTTAACACCACTCTCGGATAAAACTTGAAGGATTTGATCATGGAATATCCATCCACATTTGCATTGTATAACTGTTTTGTCAATCTTTCATCAGTCATTCTTTCCAAACGACTGAACCAGCAGAGCAGACCCTTTCTCACTTTAAAACCAACAATTTCTTTTATTTTAATCTTTCTCGAACGCGGTCAGCGTGCGTTAACAAATTTTCCGTAGCGCGCTCATTTAGACCGCTTTATCCTACTCTCATTATGTGGTTTTTTAGTAAGCTGTAACATTTCTGGTATTGCAGCTGCATTCGTTAGCGGCGACGTCTCTTTCCCTTATTGATATTTAACCCCTCTTTGATAAAATAACCGTCTAAGATTTACGTCATATTTGGTGTATACACATACCTGCAGGCAAGCACTTTCTGTATGATTTTGGAGAGATCCTCGAAGTGCCCCTTGCTCTCGACGCAGTACTTGTGCGCGAGTGTCTGTATGACGCGGTTGATCTGCGCGCCGCCGAAGCCCGCGCCCGCGCCGTTGCTGTTCTCGTCCGCGCGCCCGTCCACGCGGTGCTCGCTGATCTTGTGCACCAGAGACTGGGAATGTTATACAGTTATTAGAAAAACAATACAATTAGTACTGTTCATCGTCGGCACTTGGTAGAATTCCATAAGATCACTTGTACTTTTCTACAACGCGCATGAATACGTTAAATTTGGAATAAACTTTATTATACTAAACTGAACGCATTTCAATAGACAAGTTTGCGGGACCGCCAAACTAACGTGTAAAATATATTATTTAAAAATGAATAATGCGTAGACTTTTATTTAAACCCGTATAACAGGGCCCTTTGAATAACATTCTATTACAGTAACTTCTTTTGTTCTTATGAATTTCATTATGGTCGTTTATAGCTTCAGTTTCTTCACCAATCCAGCAATCATATGCATTAAATCTTAGTGAATCAAAAAAAAAATATGATTAAGAAATTATTATGAAAATTGATTCTAATTAAACTAAACATGATTAACCACAATATATTGTCAAGTGTTATTCGACACAATTGACTTTTCTTTTTTTTCTAATAGAAACGTACCTAAATCAACTTAAAGGATTTGAAAATGATTGTCTAATAATTTCGTGTCTATTTTTTATTTTCTAGTAGACGCTCTTTTCTCGAAAAGTGTATGCTTAGGAAAAGCTTCCTTAGGTATTATTATGTTCACTTCGAGTCCCAAGAAGAGTCTACAACATTAGTAGGCAATAGATATCAACTAAATACACGTTCGAATAGTGTTCACCTCCAGCACGGGTTTGTTGGCGATGAGCTGGCGGTAGACGCGGTCGGCCTTGTCGAGCAGGGCGCCGATGGTGTGCAGCATCTTCTTGCGCTCCTCATCGTTGTCGATGGAGTCGACGGCGCAGCAGGGTCGCGCGCTGAGTGTGTAGTCGAACTTGGCGTACTTGCAGAACCCGCACGCGTGGCACAGGAACGGGTCCTTCTCGTCGTAGTTTATGGCCCTGCACATGGGGTTGGGTTCAATATTTATCTTACTAAATTAACATAAAAAAAACTTTTTTCTTACGCGTAAAAGATATTTTATAAAAATTATCAGCAGAGATTTCTTATTTTCATTTGTTTTTTTTTTATTTATTTTAATTTGCTTAAAGAGCATTTAAATTATGATATTTTTACATGAAAACACCAAATAAATTTACAACCGGTATTTGATATTTTGAAGTCTGACTTAAATGTTCAATATTTAAATAAACAAAAGTGAAATACAAATTTAGTTAAAAGACAAAGTAACGGTGGCTTGCTGCGTAGCAATTTATTTCCTACTGTTTTAAACTACAAGATTTCAATGAAAGAACTAATTAATAACAAAAATAGCTTCGATAAATTTAATACGATGTAGATGTATCGTGTTTTGCAATTGGTTTTCGAAACTTACCGGCATTTGTGACATTGGAAAACATTTTCACCGCAATTTGCACACACTCCAGGATTTGCTGGCACAGATTGTGAGCAGCGGGGACATTGAAGAGATTCTCCTGTTGAAATTATAAAGAAAACCATTTATAATAAAAGAAGTAATTTACTAAAACCATTATTAAGTATGATTAATAAAAGATACTGACCAGTGGCCTGTTGGTTTTCATAGAAATCGGCATACTCCATCATGAGGTTGCAAGCTACGATGGGCAGAGGAAAATCAACGCGAACTTCCGATTGACCTGACTGCAGTTGAACCCGCTTAGCCTTGTGCCACATTCCTACAAGATATTACAATTTTTATAATTAAACTTATTTTAAATTAAAAATAAATTAATTTTATACAACAAATTGAATTATTTTATATAATGTATAAACATTATTAGTAGAACACGACAATTTTTATTAAAATCAACTGTATTAAGCAACTTAGCATACACATTACTTTAGAAATTAAATTAAATAATTCACTTGTCTTACAAAAAAAAATACGCATTTTCAATTATCTAATAAAAAAATAACGTTGCACGGGATGTGACAACAGCCCGGTGGACGACGGGCTTCCTACATATCACATTGTGAGACTTACTGTTTTCGGATAGTCGTGGTTGTGCCTCTACCTGGCTCTAAGCCTAGGTAAGGCACCTTACCATTACTTACTTGTTCTGTAGATTCAATCCATACAAAGACCAAGATCCTCTAAGTCATTGAACTCACGCTTAGGGCATACTACTTAAATTTCCGAAGTCTTATTAATTATAACAAAAATCTTATTCACCAGGTTTATTCTTAAGCTCCTGTACGGCCTGCACGGTGCGGTTGTTGTAGTAGAAGTTGATGGTGCGCACCATCTTGCTGCGCTTGATGTCCCCGATGCGCAGACTGATGCGGCTGATCATGTGACTGTTCACCAGCTTCACTATCTGCGTCGTCGTTGTGAACTTCGAGTCGATCTGCGCCCAGTAGATGCGATTAGTTCTTATTTAGTTAGTTGCTCGGGACAATACATATTATTGTAAAATTAAAAAGAAAACAGCAAGCTTAATAGCCATAAAAATCTTATCTTCAAAATACCTAATGTTAGTATTTTTTACTTTATATTATTACTACCTAATTTTTTAGTAGTGCCCGGTTGGCGATAGGCTTGTTTTTGTGGGAAATTGTAGGACTTAGTCTCTTTGGCTAGTCGTGGGTGCCCTGATTGTGCCTTTGCCTACCTCTTTGGAGATATGGGTGTGAAGATATTTTTTTTATTTTAAGATGTATGTTTTACCATCATTTAATAAACGAGTAATACAACAATAGCAAAAACAATCTTGCATCCAGTTCTTATGCATATTTGAGACTGTTTTGAAGAAACTTGATAATATTACATGTCTATATCTATGCTTGTATGCATTATTTGTGTAGACGATGTGTTTGCGCATCACACTGACAGAAAACATCTGAAGAGCCAAATTAATCTAAACTTTAATATCATGTGTGTTGTGTATATAAATTATTTTCATGACCAACCTTAATGGTGGGCAGTTTGATGGTAGCCATAGGAAGTTCAGGGTTATTGCAGACGAGACAGGGCTCTGACTCCAGGTAATAGCCATCGAGCTCCACGAAAGCAGCGAGAGCAGAGTAAAGTGCCGCATTGCCATGCGACGACAACAATCCGTTTTGTTCACGGAGCAACTCCACCGCTGAACCCATGTAGGACTGCAATATGGGAGATATAAGTCACCAGCATGCCAGAAAATATCTTCTAAAAAAAACTTAAATTTTAGCTTATATTATTTGTAGAATTATAATAATAATGATTTCCAATAATTACAAAACACAGCAACTTTTCATGAGTTTAGTCCAAGTACAGGATTTTTCTTCCGCAGTAAAGTTGTATACAATGTAAACCTACCTCGGTGTCGATGTTGGGCGTCTTCAATGTAAAGTATCCTAGCAAGTCAACAAACTGTGCAGCTTTGCGTCCATACTGAGGTAGAGAAGGCCATAGACCCCACAATAGAGACACCAAGGATGCTTGCTCCTCTTGAGATGAATTGCTTAAAATAATTAACAAGATTAACAAAACTCAATAATTGAACATTCTTCTTATGGGAATATCTGTGTACTCTCACTCACTCACTCTCAATATGCATAGCGATTCTTTCAATAATGCAAACCGCATCAAATATGCCAAGCACTTTACAGACAGCAACCTCACGTCTATATTTTTACCTCTATGTAAATAAATGATTTCGATAAAAAATAATATTATGTGTCTCCTATGATAGCATAATAGACGCACATGGTCTGAGATTTATGTACACAATTTAGTTAAATAAAATCAAAAACAGTATTCGAAAAAAAAATCGAAAAATCGAAACAGAAATCGAAATACGTTTATGTTGAGGACACATATAATTAAAACAAATAGATATGTGTTTCTACTTATAGTTTTGCTATATATATCAAATTATTTGTAGCGGAAACACTTACTTGTAAATTGCAAGTAGTAAAGCATGTGCCTGCCAGCGCACTGCTGTCGAGTTAGTTTCCAAAAGAAAAGCTTTTACGAATAGTTTAAGTTCGTCCTGTGGCACCTGCAATCAAAATTTAATGGATTATATATTTCAATAAATATCGTCTTATTAATAAATTTGGACTAACGTAGGAGTAAAACTAAATTAACACTTTGTAATAAAAATTATAAACCAGGTTGAACCGGAGTACTTTACCCCGTGTTTATTAATAAAGACGTATGGTGTATTATAATAATATAACGCTAAACTTATTAAAATAAGTTCAGTCCCTAAGAATGGCAAGTTTTTGTTTTATGATTAATGTGTTGCTCCTTTCGAGTTTATAATATAAGCAAACTGTAGCAACGTTACAATATTTACCTGTTTCAAAATTTGCTGAACGAGTAGTGGAACTTTTTGCTCTTGGAATTTAGAGCCATCGGAAACAAAAGCGTCGCTGTCTGCGCTACGCTCACGCTCTGGCCATTCGGAGGTGTTCTGTAATTAAAATAGTTTTAGTTTTTGTCTATTTTTGTATACAACAATGTATTAATCTATATATTAATACGTTAAGTCAAAACTTTGCCTCATTTTTACGAAAATTGCGACGACGCAGGAACAGAGAACTTGGCACACTTATAGTTTATGTGTAGGAGAAGTGCAAAACGCTGATATTTTTCAATAATAATGATTACAAAGTACATTAAATCAATAAATAAAACATTACCCACACTACCATGCATTTGACACACACAAACAAATATATTGATGAAGCCAATAAAAGATCACAGATGGCGCATTAAAAAGTTTGGAAACAAAGTAGTTGGTCTTGAGAAATGAAGATGACGTTCTTATCAACATGATATTAAAATGTATTACTGTCGAATTTTTACCAATGGGCGACCACTAGTTTAAATAAAAGGTTGAAGACGACGTACCTTGGGCGGTTCGGCGGGCGGCGCGTGGGGCGTGTGATGCAGCGCGGGCGGACACAGCGCGGCCTGCAGCAGCGTCAGCACCGTCGGCGCCACGTGCGGGTGCAGCTGCCGCGCCACCCGCACCAGCCACCCCAGCGTGTCGCGCCGCTCCACCGCGCACGCGTGCTGCCAGTTGCCCGTGCGGGCGTTCACGATCTCCACGCACGCCTACAACACACAAGACAAGAATGTGAGTTTATCTCCGAGAGATATTCCCAAGATATTATAGCCATCATTGACAGCTTATAAAGTTTAATATCACTACACCACTGGCATAACAGCGGTAATCTCTTACAGTCACGTGTTGTAACCAGCCTGGTTATTAACATATTATAAAAATCATCTATAATGTATAAATAAGTGGGGCAGGGTTAACTAGAAGATATTAGGATTAAAAATGTATACAAAATGAATGAAAACTCATGTTTTTATGGCATTTAAGAACAATTCAGACAAATGTATATTAAACTTCAATATACAATGCATTGTATAGTGAAGTTTGATATAATCCGATGTAGCAGTAAGCTCAATGAAGTCAACTATGACTTTGGCGCTCTTCAAGTATCTAACATAAACAGACCAAAGAATACGAACAGTGACATCATCTTACATTAAAGGTCATACATCTTCTTAGGGTCACTGAACCAACAAACTAAATAAATTATAATTTATTCTAAGTCACAAAAGTTTGAACTGATTAAATAGTTGATTAATATAAGTATTCTCTTAAATTAAAAGTGATGTTTTACCTTCAAATGATCCATAAGCCGCACAAGCTTGTCATAGGCAGGGTCGGTGCTGAGTAAGTTCTTAGCAGCATTCAGGTGAGTGTCTAATGCGTGCACGTCGCGAAGCTGACGGTAACGTTCGCGAGTACCACACAACAACAGTAGCAGCTTTCGAACTTGTTTCCTGCATTAAACAACAAATTTGAATAAAAACCATTGAATTTACTTTAATTACTTTTTTCAGGGTCAAATTTTCAATAGCAAAAATCTGTCTTTTTTTTTTCTTGCACTACTTAATATAAACATGTAACACGTGATTAACGACCCGGGCGATATCGAAACCGAGCCTCGCGGTTGGTCGATGGAGTTAAGCGTGTAAGCTAGCAAGCTAGCAATTCAACCAACGAAGTGGTCAGATATTATAATAAACTATATATGTTGTTGTTTCAGATTAATCTTTTTTGTGGTATGGGAATGAAGAAGACACATTTCATTATTCTTTTTCTTTCTTTTGGTTGTGGCCTTCACGTTAGTATTTTGCCATTAGTTAAGTAAAAAATTGCATCAAATTTTATATCAATTTTAATCAATTGTAATAATTCGTCATCAGTAAGTCATGTCAGGCTCTTGGGTAAAGCGGTGGCCTCATTACTCAAGCTCATGAGATTTGGCGGCAATGAGGAAATACACGATACGCTAATTTCTTCATGACTATTTCATTTGTGCACTTTAATTTGTTTAAATTGTACAAAACGCCACCAAAATTGACTAATTTCACTCAATATCAAACCGAAATTCAATAATTATGAAAAAACTTCGACCATCTTTTCTCTCGATGGCGTCAAAACTCTCACGTTTCATTATTATGAACTGTTACTGTAACTACTGTAAAAGTGTGAATGCTAATGCGTAGGCTAGGTACCTGAGTGGCGTCTGTTGGTTCATCATGTACTCGCAGAGCAGCGTGCGCCAGCGCGGGTCGAAGTGCGCGGGGTCGCAGTGCTTGTGGATCTGGCACGGCAGCCGCAGCGCCATTTCCATCAGCAGCTGCGGGTAGTTGTCGAACACGTCCAGCGCGTGGCCTGACACATACGTATGTACATTACTATAAAATAAATTTTGCGTACTTTTTAAACATTGGACATGCTACTTTAAAATCAAAAAATGTTTTTTAATGAATATTTATAAATATTTAGGTTTTTAAATTCTTAAATTTGCTTGGTTTATTTTAGAATCGGTAATGCTGGTACAAATAAAATTTTTTTTATAGAAATTACCACTGTATTATAATATAGTTCTTTCTAATTACAAACTTACAATGTAAGATAATCATCTGAGTAGACAACTTAAAATTCCGTCTAAAATTATTACAAATTACTCACTCTTTACATATTCTTTCACGAAGAATGGTTGCATGTCGGGCAACGGTTGTGGTGGCTGTGGTTTCAATAATTGTTGACCTGTGGTAGTAGTTCCAGTGTCTAAAAAAACAAATGTAATTTCGTTAATTGTATTCACTCAGTAGATCACGACTCAAAACTATTATACGTGCAGACTTACGCGTGATAATTTAAAATTCAAATGCAATATTCGCTTTTTATGCAAATTTCCTTTAATTGACATTCGTGCATTATATTTTATTTACATTCACTTTACATCATTTTTTACATCCAACATAATTTATTACATAACACTTAATAATAGTATTGAATGTATAAGCTTAGAAATATCGTAAGACCACACCACAGCACGCAATATAAAACAGAAATAAACAAATTTAATACCAAGAAAAAATAATAAGATGTTTGTCAATATCACATCAATGTCTAATTTTCGTGGTACAGTTTTATGGCGACATGTTTAGTATCGCCTTTTTACCTAATCGTTGGACTTTCCAGAATATTTGCTTGAGGATTTCGCAAATATCAAAGCCACAGGTTGGTGACGTATCATTACGGTCATGGACGGCGTTATGTTTCTATTCCAACTTTAAATAAAGTAAACATTAGTGACTGACTGTTGGCCTTTTCTTTCCAGTAAGGCAGCAGCGCGGCGAGCACGGCGTAGCAGTGCGCGGGTGCGTGTGCCCGCACGAGCGCCGCCGCCGCCAGCCGCGACACGTGCGCCGCGCTCGCCGCCGCCGACCCGCCCCCGCTACCGCCGCCGCCGCTCGAACTGCCGCATGTCTTCCATCGAGCCATCAACACACCTATAATAACAAGAAATAACACATGAACATCTAAACAGATAAATAACACGAATGATCTCACCCCAAAACAAGCAATTTTTTATGCTTGTGTAAAAGGTTAGTGTGTACTAATATTTATTATAAATTTATATAATATTAGGATACTTGAACACCACAATCTGGTAGAATATGTTGGAAAGCTTATATAATTTTGTAACCACTCCAATACGCATATTACGCAAATAAATATATTTTCTTTCTTTCTTTCCATAAATACCGTAATAAAATTGATAACTGAGGTTAAACGCACGAAAATAAATTAAGTAATTCTTTAAACGACCATATTTTTCAAGCCATTTGAATGCGTTGCAGGTGAAATTTTAACTACGTGAAGTATTGTTAAAAACAAAAATTTTGCATTGAAACTTACTCAAAAGTCGCATTATAACAAGTTGCAGTTCTCGCCTATTGGTCCGCTCATGCACAGGAGGCACTTGTTCTTCCGTTTGCGAGTCCAGTTCTGAGACCAATAGCTCCAGCCTCATAATAGCAAGTTGTAACTCTCTACGCTCAGGTTGGTCTTCGCTACTTGTCGTTTCATCGACTTTTATATCGAGCTCAGCAACGAGAACTTCTAATAAACGCTCGAGAACTGTGCGGTCACCTTCTACACTTGAATCTAAATCACCAGCCAGCATAAGAACAACCTAGTAGAAAAAATAAATTTAAACAACTATCTATTTATAATCAATGAAAATGTATACTAATGAAAAAAAATTAATACACAAATTCACTGGCTGAAAAAAATTGTTCGTTTACGAGGTTTTATAAATTTATTCATATAATCTATCACATATCTATACGCACGTTCAGCCCTTCAAACCCGTTAAAAACGAGCGCATAATTTGATATTGTGAACTCATTTCAATAGTTTTCTGTCGCTGGCAACACTGCCCACGCGCGTGCATGACTTTCCAAGAACCGCTATAAATTAAGGTTGAATATGCAAGAACGTATGTTTTTGTCAAAACTATTTCTAACTACTTTCAACTCACGGTTTTGACCGCGTACCAATTTATTTATTAACCTGTGGCTACTCTTGATAACATGCCACAATATGTTATTCTGTTGTATGAACAATACTCCTTTAAAGTTGAAAGAGTAACAAACATCTATTCATTCTCACAATCTTTCATATATAATATTTAAGATTTGCTACACTTTTGAGTCGACACTGTTGTTCGATACTGTGCATCTTGTGTTTTCTATATCAATGCTTAATTTATATAATTATCCTAGTTTTGTCCGAAACATAACCATTTTAATTAAACTCTAAAAACTTACTTGCACAAACGGTATAGCCCGAACACCAGGCAGAGTTCTCAGAGTCGGCAAAGCATCCAAAGCAGCTGTTAATAGTGACAGACGTAGGGCGTGTAACTTTCGAGCTTCGTTTTCAACTTCAATTGCACGCGAAGTCGATGGGACCGGTTGTGATGAGCTTGATGGACCAGCTGTTTAACAAATTTAAAAAAAAGTAAGTATCTTCACGCCCATATCCCCGAAGAGATAGGCAGAGCCACAATCAAGGCAGTCACGACTAGCCGAAGACACTAAGTCTTAAGTTTAACAAATTCAATTATTTAATAATACAAATCTTTTAATGTTACAAAGTCACGAAAGTATTGTGTCTTTGTAGATATTATATTGAGATTATTAGAGATAGATAGTAGAAAAAGTTACTGCAACGTTCTGAAGCAAAAAAAAGGGATTATGATCTATCTACTTAGAACTCGGGCTGATCGCTTTAATGTGTGTTAGTATAGAATATATGACTAGTATAACCCTTTCTTATCACATACCAAAAGCCACAAGTAATGAGGCAGAGACTAGCAGTTATACCAAATAATATATTTTGTTTACTTTGAAGTTAGATCAATTCGTGCAAGTTGTACAGACTAATTAAGAAATAACAATGTGTGTGCAATTAGTTTTGTCATTTTGTGTAACTTGGTCTACTATTAATAGCATTTAACTAAATATATTTCAAACAATAAAAAATGCATATACGACTATATTATAATGTAAAATGTAATCGAAACAAAATTAAGATACTGAAAATCTAATAACAAACATGCCTTGTTTAACTGAATTTTTGCATATAATAGTACTAGCCTGTGTTTTCGGGCACTTCCGTTATAGTGGTGTTTGGTGCCCCAACCGAAGTGGTGGCGGCCATCTCGCCTAGAAAATATATTTTTAAATACACAAAAATACATGTATAATTAATTATAATTAAATAAGTACATAAAGAAATAATTACGAAATCAAATAATGCATAAAATGAAAATGTAAGCTGTATGAAAAGAAGCTTCAACATAATAATATTAAATAACCGTATTAAACAGAGGCTAATTGCTTGTTTAAGAACGTTTTTAGCTTTCCTCCCTAGCGATGCTCGTCTATGAAACATATACCATGCATACACTTTTTATACATATCATTTTTTATATACAACTCGAATATTATATCTAACGAAAGCACACTATTTTTTTTATAACTGTGCAGCCGAATGGATATTAATCTGTTCAGCTTCAGGTAAGTACTTTTAAGTGGCATTTAGATGGTATATAATGATGAGGGTAGTGCACTCACCATAGGCGCTGCTGCGGCCGGAGACGCCACCGATGCTGTCGGCGGAGNNNCCGCCGGGGACGTGCGCAGTGTGCTGCCGTCCGTCGCTGCCGTGCTGCCCTCGTCGTCAGACCTACGAAACTTTTTACTATTACTCTTTATTACAACTACTTATACGGTGAAATGACAATATACTTTACAATTTTTAAAATAACTTAACTAGTTACAAATTTCCAAGTTTACATACAACAAAAAAAAATATTCCCGCTGAAAAGGCAAAGTAAAAAAAAAGTGTTGGTCCTGAAATATCCCATAACAAATGTATACTGACATAGCTGGCGAAGCGGCGTCAGTATCTGGTGGCGCAGAGGGCGGAGCGCGGGCAGGGGGCGGGGCAGGAGCGGGCGCACGGCGGCCCTGCTCCTGCAGCGACAGCGCGATTGCAAGCTCCACCATGGTCTCGTCATCTGCGTCCGCAGGGATGTCCAGCAAGGCTTCTAACCCTGTAAAAAAATTGCAACAAATAAAATTAATCTATTACTAAAATATCAAATAAAAGGGCGCACATATTCAACCGTAATATTTCCTGTGACGCCTTAAATATAGATAAGCAAATATTCCAGAATTTAGAGATGTAATTTTTTATGTTCTCCTTGTGATAATTCTTTTATGAATTTGACATACTATTACGTAAGTTTAGCTTATAAAACTTGTAATTATTAATACTAATAGGACACGTATGTACTTGTTATAAATATGACGAACAGAATTCAATGAATACTACCAACGGAAAATAAGACATTTTTTTCAACATTCAGCAATGTCAAAATAAAATTGCTCCGAGACGTCATGACGTTCTCGCAGCAAGTTAGTTGTAGTTTGAAGTTAGTTGGCTTTAACATTACCTCCATCAGGTGCAAGCAGCATAGGCTCCAAAGAGTCATCGACGTCCATGAACTGATGCTCTTGTTGTTCGTCCCTGTTGGCGCTGAGCTCGGACTCAGACACCACCGGTTCTGTCCCGGAGTTCGCGGGTTGCGCTGTTGTCGCTGACGATGTTGCACCTGACAATATGCAATGCAGTTATCACTACATAGTATAAAACAAAGTCGCTTCCTCTATCCCTATGTCCCTTTGTATACTTAAATCTTTAAAACTAGGCAACGAATTTTAATGCGGTTTCTTTTAATAGAAAAAGTGTTTGAAGAAGAAGGTTTCTATGTATATTTTATACACGTGCGAAGCCGGGGCGGGCCGCTAGTTTCCATATGAAAATAAGCAAATTCTTAAACATGGTGTTGATGTAAACTGGCTCTCACAATTAAAAAAACAGGCACGATTGCTACAAAAGACTTGCCAAATTTATGAAATTACTAAAGATAAGATGTAATTTCAAAATTTGGAAGTTGTGTTTTAAAATTTTGAAGAATTTTCAAATTTAATAAAAGTTGTTTTGTTATGTAACCACACCATTCTCGAGTTATAAACTGAGGCTGGGATATTAAGCTTCTATGATTAATGCTCGGTTCCTATAATTAACGAATCGTAATCCGTCATCTAAACCATTCGTAGTTTGTTCAAAAGTAACGGAGCGTTACCAATATTTTCAAAAAATGTTTAGAAATAGTCGGAAACGAGCAACCGTTGTTAGTAATCTTACTAAGCGTACAAAACACTACCATCCGTAATCAAAACGACTGATTGTTTGATTAAAGGAATCGGGCATAAGTAGGAAAAATTGATAGAAAAGCTCGCAGTTTGCTTCATTTTTCAAGAGTTTAGACCAATATAGGACAAAGAAGCAAAGTAAAACACAAAAACGACTCTTAATTAGGTCGAGATTTGATCATTTGGATTTGGAAAGATAGCAAATGATTCCGAAATGATCTTATATAACTTTTATCACCGTCCTACTAGTAGTTTAAACTGCTATAACTCAAAAACAGGTACCAAGATAGTGACAAAATTAATATGTGACCAGTGACCATCTCTCAATCATGACCTACCTTTTTACAAAAAAAAAACATATCACCTCATTGAAAACCATTTATCTTTTTTAAATTGGTTAATTTTTTTTTATTATTACAATTATAATTACCTGGTGTGTTTGGAGGTGATGGTATGTAGACACGGCGTCTTTTCACGCGCGGCCTCAGAACTCTCATTAACGCCGCCTTAGCACCGAAACTTATGCTTTGGTCCTCCGCTAACAGCAACGACAGATAAATTTGGTTGCCGAAATCAACCTACAACGAAACATCGGTATATTTTAATTGGCTGTCAATACAAGACAGAAATGCCTTTTTAACGTTTTTAAAAATAAATAGTTCGTCCTATAATACGGTCAGAATTTACATGTGTACCAAAATTCACAAACATGAATCTCAGTGGAACCTTATTTTTATATAAATATAATTGAAATTAAAGTGCGAAATGTGTGTAATTCATGTTTAAAATTAAGAGTGAAACACGAGGACGACTTAGCCAATTTGGTTATTTTTATACAATATTTTCTTAAAGGCACAAGAAAAAGTTCTGACGAGGTGAAAACTGCTAAAATTGCAAGTAAGATAGAAATATTAGAGAACAATATAGGAAAAAGAACAAGATACCTTTATTATCTCCATAAAATTTGAGATTAGTTTAGTACAAAACTACAATTTGTCCGGAAGTGTAGTCAGTACAAAGATCGTCGGGTCGGCCAGTTTATAAAAAAAAATGTGTGCGTGTACTAGCGTACACTCGTAAGAAGTGAAGAAGTGAAACTTCTTTATGACGTTATTTTTCGAAAAAATATTTACTATATGCAACTTTACAGAAATTGGTTAAATAAAGTTTATTGCCAATCCCTACTCCGCGGGAGAAAGTATACTTCGAATCACGCGTGGTAGGGATAAGAACAAAGAAGGTGCGTAACGGAAAAATGTGACGCGTAACGAAAAAATGTTACACTAATTTTTTTTCCAACTTTTTCACTTCAAAAAGATGTGGTTGTATGTAGTGTGTGTTAGCTCACCGCGTCCGCGTCGGCGTGCAGTTGGAAGGCGTGCACGGTGTCGGCGAGCGCGTGCAGCGTGTGGTCGGCGTGCCGCAGCCCGTACGACAGGATGGCGGGCGGGCC
>NJDD01004843.1:0-12064 GCA_002245505.1 Calephelis nemesis | reverse complement strand
CGCACTCTTGCAGCCCGCCAGCCGCCACAGCACGCTCGTCAGCAGCGCACACAAGTGCGGCTCGTCCGTACCGCTTCCCGACTCTCGCCACAACTCGGACCAGTTACCTACAAACATATGACACTTATGAGTAAGTATTACGAGGCATCTATAACATCTATAGGCAACAGCCGTCTCTTGTCACCAGGGGAGCACAGTACTTTTTCATTTTCCATCCATTTTAAACTAAACAAAAAGCAAAAACTAAAAAAAGTAAGGCAACCATCTACCACTAAGTGAACAGATTATGAAACAAACAGAAAAACCAAAGGTAGTAGGCTATTATTGTAACCTAATGATATGGAGGAATCACATTAAAATACTGCAAAAAATAACATAATCACTTTATAACATATTAATAATTTAAGTCTTTAAGAAGTTTGTGCACTTTACAAGTTCTGCCAATTAATGAAAATATTTTAGGTTTTGCGGTGTCATAATTATTCAGTTGTCGTTAACAGCTAAACTTTTTTTCAAACATATACGGTCAAATCATGGCCCCAATCCGCATGTTAGGCAACATACATAAATTATTTCAAGAAATTGCAAAATACTCTAAGTCATGGTACCACCAGCACCTAGGGAAAGAAGTGATGTGTATTAAATTTTCAAAATGTATGCATGTTTTACCGCTTGCAGGTTTAGGCGGTGTAGGTGCGCTGTACTTGACGAGATGCTGAGGACGAGCGACGGCCACACCCCGCGCCAGCAGCACGAGCCGGAAGTATGCCTCGGGGTCGATGTTCCTCGGATCGGATGTGTCGCGGAGTTCACGGAGCGATGTGCTCACATATTTCAATATTGCTTGATCCTACGGTGATACAATATTAACAAATTCTGCTCATAATATTTCGTTCTATTAAAAAACCACAGTGACCGACAAACGTTTTGTATATCATTTGTACATAAAATTGATGAATTTAGCAACACACATCAATAATAATCCATAAATTCTAAAATCCTAAGTTAGCATTCTGAAGTAGGCTTGTGTGTGTAGCATTTTTAAGTCATCTGACAAACTTTAATAATAACAAATAAATATCATTCGTATTCATTGTATTTACACTAAAGTACGTTTCTAGTTAACTTAGTTATTTTGAAAACAAAGAAAAACAAAAGATTTCTACCTTATAGTGATGGTATTGGTTCTGATATAGCGCCCGCAATAGACACTGGGCCCGCGCATGTAGATGCGGTGAGGCGGGAGCGCACAGCAACCGGCGCGCCGCATCTGCAGCCGTGTCAGCGCTCGCTCCGGCGCTCGCACCCGCGCCCGCAGCCACCGGAGCCGCCGCACCGCCCAAGGCCCCGCTCGCCAGCTCCAGCGCCTCCAAAGCCGCGCACGCTACGCGCTCCAGAGAGCTGGGCCGCCAAGTTCCGCTGCCGCTCTCTGCCTCCTGTGTTTCAATGTTGGCATTGACATTGTATTTGACCGCCTAGTTACTATAACTATAAAAGCCATAACTTATTTGTTTCCTTTAAACAAGATTACTTTTAACATCTATAATTGTTGCGCAAATATACAGATTGCAATACTTATTTAATTTATTACAACCTTACACCAATTATAGTCTAAGAACCGAAGTTAGGTCGACCTACACCGAGCTGATAATAGGATGAAACCGGTTTTATTGCAAATTTAGTATGTCAGAAAATAATACTTTTTATTAAAATGGGTTGTCTAAAAAATCCTGGACATATTTTTTATTTTTTAAAATGTTTTTTTATTTATTAGTTGGTGCGATAATAAGATTTTAACCTGACATAAAATAGGTATAAGTTGGTTTGCCTGTTATTTATCTGGATTGCCAGGCTTAAACAGATAATAATTGTCGATGCTAGTTACTTTCACGTGATCGGAAAAAAAATATATCAACGTATGTGCAATTTTATAACAATTTATGTTAATATATAGGGTTACCTGAAAAAAAAATTGGAAACATGAAAAACATTTTTTTTAATAATTAAAAATATACGGTCCAGGATTCGATTAAGCAACCCACTTTTAATATGATCGCTAATATACTTACTTGACTATAAAATAATGTTTTATACAATTACCAGCTCGGTGTAAGTCGATGTAGGTTCGGATCTTCTACTATTATGGTGCCATACTACTTACCCTACCCTTTTTATCATCAATCTATATTTAATATAGCTTGCTTCAATTCTCAAAGTTTTACAGAATTCTTCAATCTTTGTTCTTGTTAACGAAAAACCTGGGTGATATAAACATAAGTTCTTCAAAAACTACCTAGCCTATTGTTAGAAACTACATAAAAATTTATGCCGTTGACGAATGGACAGGACGTCCTACATACCTATAAAAGAGTACGTACAACAATAATAATATATGACAATTGATAAATAAAAAGTACCTGGGCAATTTTACTAGTCGATGGACTTGAGGATGGATCTTCACTATCTTCCGGCCAACCAAATTGTTCTTTATTCTTACCATAAACCTAAAAATAATTAGTAGAATATGAGACCAAGTAAAAGAAAAATATCATAAAAACTTTAACGTGTCTGTATGTTTGCCTATTTGACTGCACCTACTAAATGAAAAATAATATATATTTAATATAAAAATAATATAAATAACGCATCATAAAATGACCTTTTATGATGCGTTATTTCGAATGAAAGTTTAAGCGAAAATAAATTCTTTGTTATAATGTACGAAAAATGTTTTCTTTATTTCTTTCTGTATTTGCTGTTTTCTGCGGCAAAAATCTAACGAGAAAAAAGTTTACTTTTGAATGTGTGAGACCTAGCATTCAAAAACATATGTATGCTGATACCACTGGCTACTCTGAGGATAGGATTCATTGAATAACATCAGAGCAGAGTGGAGACATAACCCTGGATTGTCTATAACTAAAGCCATCAAGATTTCATTAAACTAAAATATGTAATTCAATGTTTCGTGTTGGTCCAGGTCCGCAAGTATAATAGACCATCTGTCTCTCTGCAAAGCCACGGAGGGTAGCGCTGGTAGACTTGCAGTATAGGCCTTATATTCCGGCTTCAGGACAGCGACGCACCTTTTACATCTATGGTCTTTTTAAGTCACGGTTGTTTCTACACGTGACTACCAAATACTAGGTCTTAAACCTGGAATATCTACTATTACCATCGAGTATAGGACCCGCATGTGAACTCTGTATATGACATAGAAAATTATTATAAAAAGGAAGGAAAATGTTATCTCTATATTGAAGATGCTTGTTTTGTTATTGAACATATGTTGTAAAATTAGGTGGGGGGAGGGGTACTTAAAAAAAACCATACACACTCACTTTTATAGAATCAACCATGGTCACACCATCAGGGTCTTGCGAACAACCAAAATTGATAGTTAGTTTTTTATCCGATTGTAGTGATTCTTCTCTCGTCAGAGGTATGTCGAACCAGCGATTTCGGACTACAACCGTGTGAATTGGTCTTCCATACACCTAAGAATAGCAAAAATAAAGTTAATTATATTGTAGAATGTATTAATACGAAAGTACAATATTAAATTCTTTATATCGTTCTTAAGACACAAGAAAATAGATTTCTTACTACAAAAATCAATTAAAATAGACTAATTTTAATTTTATTTTTTATATATTTAGACCTTCAAAAGAAATGAAATCAAAGTTATTAAATTACGTAGTTATACGGTCATTATAGAGTTAACCTCTCTCAAATAAGAGCGTTTCCAACAGGAGATCTAATTGCATCTAGCTTTTTAAGGCCTCAAAATATTACAATTCCATACCGAATTGATCGATATCTAGATTCGTCGGACAATGATCATTAATTATGCAATTATTATTAAGCACTATGATTACCTCAACAAATGTTGGTGTTCTTGCAACGTCCTGACTACCAAGCAATACTCGTATGCCACAGATCACCATGTTGGGATCCGAATTTATTACATCTATAGAGAAACCGGTCATTTTCGTTGAAACCACGTACAGCCCTGTGAATAAGATTTTATTAAAATGAGCATGTTAAACTATGAGCTATATTTTAGCCGCTCATGGTAACTTTAGCGTTAGTCTTATGTAAGAGTCATAGACCTACTATGTGTTGAGCTGTCTATTGTTGTCATTTTTAAAGTGAAAATTTCTTTACCGGCGTAGTGCACTTTTTCTGGAATGGGTAAAAACTTTTAAACTCGCGTCAGGACACGTGACCTGATCGAAAATTCGTAACATGGCGCAGGACGCTTCCGCGAATGTTCGTGTTGTCATGTTTGTGTACGATAGCGCAATAACTGAATATTGTATTCTACAACATAAATTATAGTACTGATAATTAAACAATAAGCAAAATTATTCCCTAACCATTCCAAAATATCAAAAATGCACAACGTTATATTCAAGTTTTCACTTCTACCGACACTCCCGGAGGGCAACCCGTCGCTTTTTTTAATTTAGATTTCTTTGCTGTCACTACAGTTTGATCTAAAGGGAAGCAGAAATCTACTACTAAGTCTATGGTGTAAACGAAGTAAACGGCCAGTTTGTATTGCTCAACGACCATTATATAAGTACCTAAGCTTTTCTTGATCTTTGAAATTTTTATCATTTAAAATAGTGTCATTGACAAAGTATAGAAAAATATTATAAAAATCGCCTAAAGTCCAAGCAGACAAAATGGCTTGCCAGGATTTTTACAACCACCTTACTATTTCTACAATTATAACGCTAGTCTCTGATATATATGGGGTAGCTGTGGTGAACTAACTGATGCAAGCCGCGTAATATACCAGCTTCAGGGTAGAAACACACTTATCATCATAAATCCAGGTCTGCTAATTCCACCCATTAATTAAAAAAAAACATTACATTTACCTGTAGTATTAAGTCGATGTTTAATTTGAGCTGTATTGTAAACTTGTAAGAGATCGTTGCCGCCAAATTCAATGTCACTCATTGCCACACAGTGCTCGAAGAAATCGATAGGGAACGGTGGTGTTCCATTGGATGTAGATTTTGCGGCCTGTTAAACATAACTCTATTAAAAAATTACCTTTCCTATAAAGATATGTCAGAGATGAAAGTAATGTATCTTCTAATAGAAAACAATGTTGAAACTAAAAACGATAAGTTACTTAATAATTTGAACACTAATTTGTTTGAATTTTATTACTTATAACCATAGTGGAATGATGCATAAAATAGATTAGAGAGTTTTAAACTGAGAAAAAGATGTGGTGTCGTGGGACACCAGGTAGGAACGAAGTTCCTTCGGCTAATGTAGAATCTCATTCGCATTCTATCACGATTAACGGTTTTATTCCACGGATTTTTTCTTACGGTTTCACTATCACATTTTTACAGTTCAGTCGTGCAGCAACTGTCGCGCCTGCGCACATGTCATTTAACGGTTTTATTCCACGGACTTTTTCTTACGGTTTTTACTACCACATTATTTTCAATTCGGTCGCGCAGCTAAATCCTTATCTCCTCCAAGCCTGCCGTAGGGAACTTCGTTCCAATTGCAACGGTGCGGTAAGAAACAATTTATCAAATAATACAATGAATCAAGTGTGCATGTAGTGTTACCGGTTTGTTGTTCCTAGCGGCGGTAGCAGGCGCGTGGTGGTGCGACGCTCCCCGGCGGCGGCGCGGCGCGTGCACGGGCTGCACGGCGGAGGACAGCCAGTAGGAGGTGAGCGCCGCGCCCGCCGCGTACATGCGCAGGCTGCCGTCCTCACACAGCAGGATGAGCGTGCTCTTCTGCTCGCCCCCGCCCGCGCTGCCGCCCCCGCACCAGTGCCGAACAGCAACCATGTCTGTGATCTTCGCTTTGGCCGGTACCACCTGTACACGTACAAATTATTTGTCACTTTACAACCCTGGACGTAACAAAAACATAAAAACGTAATAAAAGGTGGTGAGTTTTGCGATAAATTTTTTGAATTAGTATCCATTTCAATAATTCTGATCATTTCTCAATAATAATTGCTGTCAATAGTCCAATATTTATTTGTTTTCTATAATTTTGTTTGCCACCTCTGTGGTCCGATGACGGACTAAAATGAATAAGTTTTCGGATTCGATTACTGAGTCTGGCAACAAGAAAAAAGAAAATGATTTATTTTTTTAATTTTCTAATTAAAAATTAGGTTTCCCTGGATAGGGATATTTGTAATATTATTGAATTTCCTACAAGAGACATATCTGTATATTATTCTACCATTGCCAAAAATATTCCAATTATGCGTCTAATTGACGTAATTGTATTACGTCATTTGATCACCTTAGGCAATACATACAGTAACATTGTGTATACAGTTCTGAGTATCACTTTCATTTCAGATCAAACTCTTTTACTTTTTGAAAGGATTCTTGTAAATAAAAAAGCACTATAAGAGTCCTTCATATTGACTGTTTATCGGTCGTTTGATTTTCTAAGAGAATTCTGCATTTTTAGGTTTTGTATAAAGAATACATTTTACATATCTGTTAATATTATAATACCTGGAGAGTATTATTACCTTGATCTCCTGCACATAGATGGTGTTGGGCGTGAGCATGAGCACGACGGGGTTGTTGGAGGCCTGCATGACGGCGGTGACGAGGCCGGGATGTCCAGCGACCTCGGCCCACTGGCACAGCGACTGCGCGCCGGCCTGCTTGCCGCGTCCACCCTCCTTGGCCGGCGCGCCCGTTGCCGCCGCAGACGACAGTGTTATCATTGCTGTTCCTGCAACGCAATCATAGCTTATAAATTCTAATTTAATGAAAAAAGATCAACAAATGTGAACACACATAATCACATAATAGTATAAAATAATCGCTTCACCCCTAATCTAGTCTAGTCTAGTCTGTCCCTATGCATACTTTCATCTTTAAAACTACGCAACGAAGTTTGATGCGGTTTTTTCTATTACTTAAAGGGAAGTTTAATGCCCCGAAAGGGTAGGCAGAGGTACAACCAGGGCATCGACGACTGGCCGCAGACACTAAGTCCCACAATGTGATAGGTGGCAAGCCTATCGTCAACCGGGCACATATCCAACCCCGAGCAACGTTTTTTTTATTAGAATATTGGAAACACCACATTTTCGTTTTGTTGCCCGATCCGGGACCACATGAAGTCAAGTCCAACACTTGAACCGCTAGACCATGCGATAGAATATTATCACATAGAATTTACGCATTTTTATCTATAGACTAAGCTACACTAACCACATATGGAGAGCTTAAAAATAAACAAAAAAAAAACAGTAGCAGTCGTGGGACTGCCGATAGAAGTGAAAACGGAACTATTAAGTTGAGAGTAATTAAAACTGTATGCAAAAATTATATGAAATTTTTTATGTTTTATTTATTAGTTACATATGATGGGTTAAACAAATCATGAACAAAATATAAATACAAAGTGGTTGAAAAAATAATTAATATACAATTATCTTGTCAGTCAGAAATAGTCGATGTATTGGTGTATACGTGTACACAGGCTACTACGCGTGCGCTAGTCTGGCTCTCCATAGCTATAGATATACTATTATCATTAGCTTGTCGGTGACGCGAACCGAGGATTTTACCCTCTACCAAAACGCTCAACGCGCCTAAAGAAGTTTTCACTTCAAAAAGGTTGAAAGTGACGTCAATAGAATCCAAAATGATGACTTTAAAGTAAACAACAATTATGAATATTTATCATTTCGATGACACTTCAATGGTTGCAAAAATATTCGAATTAAATTTTTGGGAATGACGGTCACATTTTTTTTATCCTTTTTTAAACTGAATCTTAAAAAACATATCCTATTAATATTATAAATGCGAAAGTATGGATGTATGGATGTTTGCTACTCTTTCACGCAAAAACTACAAAGCCGATTACGATAAAATTTGGTATGTAGGTAGCTGAAGACCCAGAATAACATATAGGCTACTTTTTATCCCGGAGTTCCCGCGGGACTGGGACTTACGCGGGCGAAACCGCGGGGCGCAGCTAGTTGACTATATACTTTAATTAAACGTATACTACATTATTATATACATTGCTCGGAACATTAATATTAAAATATACCTTTGACACTTTCTTCAACAGTATTTAGTGGCGCCAGGAAGCTCTTGCCTTGAGCGTACGAGAAGAACAGCATTTTCAAAATGTGAGAATAATATATTGATACTCCACCACCTCCAACGAGTCCTGCTACATCCTGTTAAAATAATAAAAAACCTTTATATCTTATTGTTACACTAGCTTTTGAAAATAATATAATGGTCGAGTTATACAGAGTTACTGGTAACTAACGCATAACCTTTCTAGGTCGGAACCTTCATCAAGAAAGTTCATCGTCCTCTGACAGAATGTGTGGAGAACCTATCTTTTTTCGCAATTTTATAAAAGTTGTTGCTTTAGAAATGTAAAAGGTTAGTAATCAGTAACCCTCTATAATTTCGATGTTAGAGAATATAAAATTTGTAACCAAAGATATTGACTCTGTTGTATAAAGTTCACGCCAAAATATGGTGAAAACAACACAATATTCTCTAAATTTTATAAGTCAACAGACAAATAACTGCAACGAGAGAATATCTAGATTTTAATTGTAAAAAAAACACAATAATAACTAGCATTCAGACCTGTATCTCTGGATGCAATACTTCAAGGGTATTTGTAACGTAGAATGTTCCTAAGGTTGCACGAGACTCCTCGCTCATTGGCTGCCAATAGATATGCCCAGCGGAGCTCATACAGAGCATATGCATAACGCCCTCTTGATTCACGAACGTTACATCCCGTACCTGTGATATATATGTATACAGTTAATAAAACACACGTTAGTCTTTAGAGCTACTTTGATAATGCCCTCACATGACACACACATATATTGGGCCTAGTTATGTGCTATGTACACATCGACATATTATAATGCTGTGTACATACACCACAACTTGACACAAATGAAAAAAAATACTGAACAACAAAATCACAAAAATATGATCTGGTAGAAGACCTCAGAAAGCTCAGCCTTAAAACTGCAAAGTGTGCTATCTTATTTTAAATGTTTACAAAATCGGGTACAGCAGTAAAAAAGCAGACATTAACTTTCGGCTGCAATTTCGCCAGAATAGGCTATAACAGGCGAGGCGAAGCCATATTAATACGTAGTATTAAAAAAGTTGCTATCCAATGTCTGCCTATATGTATGTTTAAATCTTTAAAAGTACAAAAAGGATATCGATGCCATATTTTTGATAGATAAGAGTTTCAAAACGAAGGTTTATATGTATAATAACATTAAAAGTTTGTCCACCCATGCGAAGCTGGGACGGGCTGCTAGTAATATTATTCAACAAAATTATTGAGCAGTCCCATAAAGGTTTTTTTTTAAATGCAAATTATTATAAATAAAATATTATAGTAGATATACAGTTTTCAAAATTACCTTTCCACTAGGTACGAGGAAGTGATGCATGGGATTGTTGAGATCCTTGCTGAGGTCAAAGATTTTAACAAAGTCTGACGTCACAAGTGCCAGTTGTGTCTGTGACCCCGGCAGCCAAATAGCTTTTACGACGTAATTGTTGGCGTCCAATCCTGTGTTTAGTACTAAATGGTCGGCGACAGCACCTAAAATTTTTGGAAATCGTTAAACATTTTTGCTTATCTTTAATATTATTTTAATACATATATATTATAATGCCCAAAATATGGTTATAAAATTTTATCGTCATTAAATTAATGTATTGCTTCCGTATTTTTTTATTCTAATTTAATTAAATTATATCAATAAACTAGAATTATTATGTGCCTTCACCCAAGTACCAAAATATTTAAATTTTAATGTAGCAACCCTGAATAAAAAATTTAAATTAATATTACACTCTCGTTTAGTAACGAATAAAATCGCCTAAGCTGTTTTATTTTGGTTATGTCAATTAGGACAAATGTATAGAAAATAATTGAATTCAATAATGTTTAATATATTTATAAAAGTTCCTCTAATAATTGATAACATTTGTTATAACTTGATAACAGTTTTTTTACAAAACACAAACTACTTACGGCCAATATTAATTACCTATCTAAGATTAGAGAATATGCTATTTAAGATCAGTGTCCAGGTAACTTTGCAACAAAGCTCTAGAAGGCCTATCCCTATCTACATATTTATATTAGACTACATATTCATATTTAAGATTATTACTAGGTGGTAGAGTTTCGCAGCGACTCGGCCGGATTGGTACCACCGCCTTACCTATTCCTGCCGCCATAACGTCAATGCTAATTTATAATATGCTAACGCTAATTTCTTACCATCAGGAAATCCGTCTGCTTGTTTACCTTCCAATATTATAAAAAAAATACAATGCTAGTAAATATGTACTTACCACCGCTATTGAACGTAAGCACGTGACATTCTTTCAGTCCACACACGGCTAAAAGATCTTCGTTCCAGGGGTTGCCGCTTAGACTGATTACAGTAAACGGAATGGGGGCTGATGATAGTCTTGTCAAAGTTAATTTATGTTTTGATGAATCAGCTTGCTTCAGTAATGCTGACAACTGGAGAACAGTTATTTTTCCTGTGGATGAGAATTAATCTTTAATTTAGTTTTGTATTATTAGTGGGAAAGTGTAATTAGTTTTTAAATAATTTAAAAACAAATGTGCGCGTGTACTAGCGTACACTCGTAAGAAGTGAAGAAGTGGAACTTCTTTATGACGTTATTTTTCAAAAAATAATTTACTATATGCAACTTTACAGAAATTGGTTAAATAAAGTTTATTACCAATCCCTACTCCGCTCGAGAAAGTATACTTTGAATCACGCGTGGTAGGGATAAGAACAAAGATGGCTCGTAACGGAAAAATGTGACACGTAACGAAAAAATGTTACACTAAATTTTTTTCCAACCCCGATAAAGAAGTTTCATTTCAACAAGTTGCGTCTTGTGTATAAGACTTAAAATATGTTTAAATAATTGTATAAATTTGTTTGAATTAAAAACGTTATTCAATTAAATTTTCTATGAATCTATGGCTGTTAATACGCGCATCTGCCTATGCGATTTTTTTTTACTGTTGTGTTTTGTTATAGTGTACACCCCTTTGCACATTTCCATAAATCGTTGTCCTAAATTGCTTCATTAAATTTAATTTCAGATATCGTCATATTCGTACAAATGTCTGCATAAAAATAGAATCCCCATTTTCCTTGGTTATAGCATCACGCCTGGCCGGGGTGAACCAATTTTGTCAATTCTTTATTTTGTGTTACTTATTATCTAAAGGCTCGTATGGAAAAAATCAACATTCATTGTTAGGACAGGAAAATTTATGTCAGCTCAACAACCACAACTCGTGATGCTATCACGCCTGGCCGGGGTGAACCAATTTTGTCCATTCTTTTTTTGTGTTACTTATTATCTAATGGCTCGTATGGAAAAAATCAACATTCATTGTTAGGACAGGAAAATTTATGTCAGCTCAACAACCACAACTCGTCATCAAACCATATCAAAAACAGCCTTTGAAAAACTTTGCAAGTATTTAAATTTTATAAAACTATGTCTATGTTTAAATTGTTTGATTGACTTTAAAAAAGAAATTAGTCATTTTGAATTTTTACTGCGTTTTTTTTCCTGGTTAATACAATGAGTTTTACCTTTCTCGTGGGACACAGCGAGGTGCTGCCGACGGCCGTGCGGCGAGGCGAGGCAGCACATGGCGACGCGGCGCAACTTGTGTGCGGACATCAGCTGCCGGATGGTCTGTCCGTTCTCCCCCGTGTACGACATGCGCACGTTCTCGAACGCACCCTCTTGTGAACCTGACCAACAAAAAAAAACGACGTAACATCGATGTCACTTTATGCAATCCGACTGTAGAATTTATAGAGATAACACCGGACATAAATTTAAATAAAAACTAACTATTTTTATTAAACTATTGATAAAATTATTAACTTATATAACCTTTAACAAAATGATGGTATAAACTAGGATGTTCATGCGAACATAATCGAGGGCTTCGTCGTTACGGAACCCTAGTATTTCAT
>NJDD01004842.1:35844-75272 GCA_002245505.1 Calephelis nemesis | reverse complement strand
TAGATATCTCAGTACCAAATACTCACAATTTACAGAAAACCATTGCTGAAAAAATCAATAAATACACAGAATTGAAAGAAGAAGTAATCCGAATTTGGAGACAAGAAAAAGTTTACGTAGTTCCCATAGTTTTATCTACTACAGGAGTCATACCGAAACATCTACACCATAGCCTTAAATTACTGGACATAAAAGACACAACCTACATAACCCTACAGAAAGCAGCCATTTTAAATACTTGTAGAATAGTTCGAAAGTTCATGCAAATAGACGAAAACGAAATCACACCCTCACACACAACATACACACACAACTAACACAACACACGCCATATTTACTTTGTTTAGGCCCGTAAATATGGTTAAACCAGCTCAAAGCTGAGAAAAAAAATCCCATAATAATAATAATAATAAAGCCTATTTATTTCCGATCTACAATTTTTGACAATAATAATTATTGTTGAGTCAACCGACACGTGGGAATCGACTCAACAATAATAATGATTGTTGAGTAAATTCCCACGTATCGGTTAACTAGTTATTATTAGGTATTATTCCTATTAATATTTAATTCCGTATTGTACCCAGTTATTGTCCCAATTGTCGTGTCAGTCAACGGTCTTATTGAGTACGAGCAAAGTGAATGGAATTGACAGAGTAAACGATCGTAGCGCATGCTGCGGTGGAAATCTATATTTATAAAAATCAATAGCTGTTCGTTAGTCTCGCTAAAACTCGGGAAAGGCTCAACCGATTTCACTTATTTTGGTTTTGAATTATTTATTCAAGTCCAGGGAAGGTTTAAGAGGTAAGAAAAAGGAAAAAAACTTGCGAGAAAACTAAGAAAAACAACATTTTACTCTTCCCATACAAACTGAACGGGTGGAACGAAGTTCGCCGGAACAGCTAGTATGTAGTAAAAGGTGTTTGTGAAATTTGATAATTTAACATTGGTTTTAAAATGGGTCATTATTCTTGTTGTGTTATTATTTAAAAAAAATATACTTGGTAAGTTATAGTGAAGACTGTAGACAATCAGTGTAAATTTTATGTTTTGCCTAAGGTAACCTAAAAGTAGATCAAAGAATTAAATGGGTAGCTGGTACAAACAAAAGTAGACCACTTTTAAGTTGTTTTGTTTAGTGAAAGCCCTACTGTCTGCAAAAACAACAAACCGAGTATTTGTTGATATATCATCAACAATATCTGCCTGACAATAAACTGCTACTTATTCAGTAATTTCAAATTTATACTAACCAAATTAACTATGTACATTTGTACAGTTTCAGAATTTATTTCATTCAAAAACTTATTTCATGTTTTACACTCTCAAAATCAGTTCCTCAAATCACTTTCATTTTTCCCTTTAAAGTGTTTTTAACGAATGTCTATAAAACACTGTTAATAGTCTTTCTATTATATTTTATTATATACAAAAACATAATGCAACTATCATCTACTATTTGATATACTCCCCTTAAGTTGCGTTTACAAAATGGCGCTATTGTCTTGCATGTTCCGAATAGCGAAGATTCTCGACCAATACTTTGAGAGTTGTTACTCGTATTTTAGGGTATTGTGCGGAGATTTCTCACTTTCGCTAGAAGGTGTATTATGCTCACTTGGTCGCCCGTGCCACTAACAGTTTATATGTAAGTCCACCGTTTTTGGGACTCTATTTTTCATGTTTATATTTTTAATACATTGTTACATTAAATTTACAAACTTAGAAAATAAGAAATAATGTTAATAAATTATCATTATAATAATAGTAATCGTCTATCATCACGGGCAGGACTATTGTTCATATTTTATTGTTGATGTCACCATTCCGTTGGTTTTAACCTTATGAAAGCTAACAGGACAAATTGTCGGAATACTTATAATTATACTTAGCCACAGTATCTACTTATATTTACACTGTTACTTAGCTAACGAGGTTACCGATATGTGTAATGTCGACTAAACAATTTTCGGCCGGTGGTCGTCTCTGCAAACGACCTCATATCGAAGAGTTTCACTCAACATCTAAAGAAACTCTCGCTACATCCCTACATCATAATGGTGCGTTGCCAACCTGAGGCCGGGATGTTAGGCCTTGAGCAAAAGCTACCTTACCCTCCGAACCGGAACACGTCATGACGTTATGGCGGCAGGAATAGATAAGGCGGTGGTACCAATCCGGGCGAGTCGCTGCGAAACTCTACCACCTAGTCAGGTGTCACGGTGTTAGTGACAGTAAGCCTTCGCTCGCCTTTTACGAGCTGCCTGGCAGGAAGGCAGATGGTCTATTCTTCAAAGGAGCCCGGACCAACACAGGGGGAAAATTGGGGGCAAGGGGGCATTGTGCCAAAATTTCTGTTTGTTGCCCTGACTGACGGTTTAACAAAAAGATCGTCATCGGTAGAAATCTGTTTTTTTGAATGAATGATTTGTTTTTAAATAAATGTAGAAATACGAAATTTCCAAATATGAGTTACGGGTGGGTCTCCTGGAGCTCTCTCTGTCTCTGATGGCCTGAAGTGGCTCTGACTTTAATTGCGAACTGTTTTATAATCTAGCTCAAATACAGTTAGGTCACCGGGACACCATAGCGGCGCAACCAATCGCGCCAAACCATAAAATTTGCACCATTTCAGCATTTGTTTTATACACGCGTTAGAAGTTATACTTCTTCGGCGTAATAAGATAAAAATCTTTTTAAAAATTTTATCTTTTGCCTTATTTTATATTTGTAGACAAAATGACACTAACCATAGAAAAAAGGTATTTAATACATTAAAAGTTATATTATAATGCATTATTTAGTTAAATAAAGTTTATTTAATATATTTTAATAAAAACTAAAATTTTATCTATGGCTAACTTCATCATGTCGGTTTTTCGTGACGGTGTGCGCGCGCATCGTAAAAATGTACCCTCATCATTTTTTCCTAACGCGCCAAAAGAAGTATAACTTCAACAATTAATAATAGTTTTTTTACAAATACACATACAGCCAAGATATATAAACAAGGTAGGTAAAGGCAAAATTTTAAGCGACTTAAAAAGTGGTTTGCATGAATGTAATTAGTTAACACTACATATTGCTCGTATACACTTCTTTTGTACCTACTCTAAAGATTGTAATTAAAGATACAGAATTTCCCCTTTTACGAGCTGCCTGGCAGGAAGATAGACATCTATTCTGTAAACGAGCCGGGACCAACACTCGGTTTCAACATGATCAGTGAAATGAGCCCTCATTGTTTATAAAATGTTTCAATTTAAAATGTAGTACAGAAAAAAAATGTTGGACGCATTCGTGTAGCATTGGTGTGTTTTATGACATAAGACAAAGAAAGGCACAGCTCTCTTGAGCTCTGAGCTGTGTCGGGCTCATTACGTACGTACCACAATTAAAAATATGACTAAACTCACCTTCAGATTTCATGGCAAATAATGTGAATAAAAAATCACCTTAACAAATCACAAACAACTAACTTATCTTGCATGCAATGCAGCTGTTTTATTCACTTCATTGTTAGGTAAATTTTATCTCAGTAATGATATTGAAAATTTACATAAAAAGTAATAAAATTTCAACTAACACATTTATGAAAAATCGTCGGTGGCGACCTCAGATTAAACAACATTTTTGTCCATCCGCCTTACAATAAAAAATTAGACGCGTGTTTAAATAAACTCAGTCTGAAATTGAAATTCAACCAAAGACATGCTACAAACATGGTTGGAGACCATCTTAGATTAATGAAAAATTTTGACGCTTGTTTAACTAAACATTATCTAAAATTGACTTTCAACCAACAACATGTGGATGACGATGAAGCAGATGATTGGTCGATAATCCATTTTCAGTGGAAAAAGAGGGGTATTATCCTAACATAGCACTTAACTCAATGGAATCTCGTAGGAGAGAAATAACATTAATAGGTAGGAAAAGCCTCGGGCTGATGCTTGGAATTTATAATTGTTACTTATATTATAAATGCGAAAGTCTGTCTGTCTGTTGATATTTTACGGCTAAACCTCTAAACCGATTTTGATGAAATTTGATTTGCTTTTAGTTAAAGATCCGAGTTTAAACTTAGACATTTTCTTTTAAAAATCAACTCCCAATGGACTATAATAGAGGATGACAGTTTGTATGAAATATAACTGTTATACACTGATGAAGTCGCGTAATATAATATTTTGTATGTAGTTAGGTAATATAGTATTTCTGATCTCTTATTTATTTAAAGATATAATTAATTATATATTTTTATTAATGTTAATTACGTTGTTTCTTGTAAATTCATCCAAAACTAAATACTAAGTTTAATAATCTTGTCTCTTTATTAGTAGTTTAATTTTTAACTGACTTTCAAAAAAGGTACAATGGTCACTCATTTTTTTAATCGATTTCTCCAAATCCGTCATTTCTGAATCAATTTAATTTTTTTTTTATGTAATAGGTCAGCGGAGAAACAGTCTCCTGATGGTAAGAGACAACCATGGCTTATAGAGACTTTAAATGTTACAGGTGCGTCGCTGTCCTGTGACCGGGATGTTAGGTTTATTGCTCAAGTCTACCGGCTAACCTGCCCTCCAGACCGGACCATGACAGACCTATTATACCATCAGAAATAGGTAAGGCGGTAGATCCCTACGCAAGCAAGTTTTTCACAGCACGCAACCACCAGTAGGTAAAGTACGCTCTATTGAGCGTATATTATATGAGTAGTATAGAGCGTACGTGATACGTATACGCGTGATACGCGTAAATCCATTTCTTCTTTACTGTTGTTGTCCCATTATTTGGGTATTAGAGTATACCTTATCATAATACTTACACGTGAAGCACAAATTTTGGATTTAGAAAATGTTATCGTTCTGCACTTCTCCGACACATAAAGTATTAATGTGTTAAATTTCATACTTCTCCGTCAGCGCAATTTTCATAAAAATGGATCCAATTTTTATGCTTCACGTGTTAGTATAGTATTATGGTAAGGTATACTCGAATACCCAAATAATGGGACAACAACAATAAAAAAAGAGATGGATTTACTCGTATCATCTTATCCACTACGACATTTGTATGACGCAACAACAACAATAAGGTAGCCGGTAAACTTACTTTCGCTCGAAGCGTAACATCCCGGCCTCAGATTGGCAACGCACCATTACTACGTAGTGTCTTCAGATGGCGTGAATTTCTTACCATCAGGAAATCTGCTTGTTTGCATTCAAAAATCATAAAAATACTCCAAGGTAAAACACGCGATATTTCTGCTGCCATTTGAGCGGATCTGCCACTACTGTATGGGGTTCGAATAGAGGGTCGCGATATCAGTATACGAAAGAATTTCCACAGTCCAGTTCCTGACGAGGGGGTTAAGACTGTGTGGTTCAGCAGGGTTGACATGTCTCCCTACTTCCCCAAAAAGTTTACGCGGGGATTCCCACAAATAAGGTACAATTAAATGTGACGCTTAGGTTTTATTACTAAATTAAGTACAATCAGATAACATAACCTGATCATCGTCGTATAATAAACATTATACACAACTAAAACTTAATTTTATAAAATCTTTAGTTAAATCTAAATATTTTACAATAGTATTTTTTGTTATTTTGTTATATTATCTGTATTTTCGTGAAATAGTTATATATTAATAGGGTTGTTGTGTCAGATCGCGTCCACTTAGTGGAGTTTGCAAGTTTGAGGTAAAATATAAAAATGTACTAGATCTAGTATTGAATTAACGAATATTGTAACCCAGCCGTGGTATAGTCTATTTTAGGATTAAGCTAAGTTTTAGCCAAAATGTCTAGCGATTATTTTTTAATAATTAAAATAATCGACATAATATGGCGATTTGACCAGTTTGCGTCCACAAAATCCAGATCGCGTCCACCCATGGACCAGTTTGCGTCCACCAACTTATAAAGTTATTTAAGGAGAGATTTTATTAAGAAAATTTATAGAAATGTTGGGTTTTAAGTTTTTCTTTATAAATACATATGTTCGTGCCTAGTTCCTTACTGGGTTGGCAGAGAATATCGAGTACCAAGTGTCACTAGCTTCTTTCACATTCATACCTTATTTCAAACAAAGTAGCTGGTTGAGACTGTAGTAGAGACTTGGGTAGAGACTGTGATGGCAATAGTTGGCCCTGGGTTAAATTGCCAATGGAATATCAACTTAGGTCTCCCCGGGTAACTAAGTACGTCCTTCCAGTTTCGCAATGTATATATGTACTGGCAATCTCTAATCTGCCATTCTTACAACGTGTACCAAACAACGGAACATGCCTTTACTCTATATTGTAACAAAATACTTATTTTTAATCCCACTCTTTCTCTGATCTTATTGTTACGATAGCCGTCAATTAAACTATACCTGCAAAAAGCACTACCCGGATAACAGATTCATTTATTTGCACCAGCGCTACGACGTCTACTAAAACTCTTGAATACCTACGTTATGACTACATCTCTTTCATGTGCTATTTTGGTTTCATTTGCATTCAAATGTAGATACGAATTTTTCTTTCCAATCCTCATTCATTAGTTCATTACTGTTTGCAGCTCAGATGATTTCTAGCCCAAAATTACATCATCGATTGTTTATATAAGGCAGGTCGCCACTAGCTCATATATTTTTTTTTCGAATCCACAATATCTTAATTTTAGAATACAGACATTTTAAAATCTTTAAAAGATTTTGTTAGATCTGCAGGTAGCCAATTTTCTCTTAGAGATTTCACATCGAGCACGTCCATTTTACAAAAATTTTTAGTTTCCTTCAATTTTTACCTATCGTGTTCCCTCTTTCGTTGTTGATATGCTCTTTGTTTTTTTTATTTTCTAATGAAAACATCGTCATCCGAGATAGAACATGTGCTCGGTTGGCAATAGGTTTGTCATCTATCGCATTGTGGAACCAAGTATCTTAAGCTAATCGTACGTGCCCTAGTTGCACCTTTGTCAACTTTGGGGAGTACAAGCCTGAATATAAGTATATTTGTCTTTATGTCGTTAAAATTTTCTCATATAGCTGCTTGTGTATAAGTGTATAAGTGGAAGAAGGCAGAAACAGTTTAATGCACTTGTTTCCTTCCGGAGCGGTGGTGGGTACTAGTCCCGATGGGATTATACGATGCACTTTACCGACTACCACCTATCTATAACTGTCCGGTTTAATTTTATAAATCAGTTACTTAAGATTTAGCATTTAAATAAACAAGTGGACGCAAACTGGTATATGGTATAATCCGTCCATCCAGTTTGCGTCCAGGTAAATTTCGACATCTATATCTTTTTCTATTACCATAATTATGTGGACGCAAATTGGCTATTTTAATAAGCATAATAATGGTGGTAAAAACAAAATAAAATCCCATCCTTATAAAATATATCTTTATATTAAAATAAAGGATCAAGTTGAAATAGTAAGATGAGTTCGCGTCCACCCTGGACGCAAACTGACTAATTCGTAAAGTTAGTATACCAGTTCGCGTCCACCTCATTTTCACCTTAAAAAATACAATAATCAATTAAAATCATCATTATTTTTATTCTTTTATTCATTTGCAAGGTCTAGGAACTAATAAAATCTTTAATTAAAATTAAAACATTAAAAAATTACGTATGAAACGCGCGCCGGTTCACTATTTTTTTACTAAAAGTATAGCTATTTACACAATTTTTTTGTATAGCTAAGACTTATTATTTTTTTTAAACAGGAAAAATTATGTGAACAGTTCTTTTGTCTTGGTATATGTGTTACTAATATATTGTATTATAGGCAGAAACGGCTTTTAATTTCCCTAGTTTGTTAGTACACTTATTTTTAAGGGTTTTTTAAACGGTGTCCGCGAAATGGACGCGAATTGGTGCGTGGACGCGAATGGGCACACATACCCTACGTTATGACAAAACTTTGGACCCCTTTTTACGAAAATTGCGCTGACGCAGGAGCATAAAATTTGGCACACTTATAGTTTGTGTGTAGGACAAGTGCAAAACGCTAATATTTTTCGATAATAATGCTTATAAAGTACATTAAATCAATAAATAAAACATTACCCGCACTACCATGCATTTGACAAACAAATATATTGATGATAACGATAAAAGATCACAGATTGCGCACTAAAAAGTTTGGAAACAAAGTAGTTGGTCTTGAGAAATGAAGATGACGTTCTTATAAACAAGATATTAAAATTTATTATGGTCGAATCACGACCAGTGGGCGACTACTAGTAGAGTTTATTATGTAACTGTTTTATACGGAGGTGGGCGTTAGTAGCTGCGTCACAGTCCTTCGACTATTGCAATTTCTACCGAACAGTTACTGTGTGATACCATGTAAAATAGTTAAATAAAGATATTTTAATTAAATCGCCTCTGTGGTCTAGCGGTTCAGTTATCGGACTAGACTGCATGGGGTCCCGGTTTTGAATCCCTGGTCGGGCAACAAAAATAAAATTGGGGTTTTTCCAATTTTCAAATAAAAAAAATGTTGCTCGGGATAGGATATGTGCCCGGTTGGCGATAGGCTTGCCACCTATCACATTGTGGGACTTAGTATCTTCGGCTAGTCGTGGGTGCCCTGGTTGTGCCTCTGCCTACCTCTTCGGGGATATGGGTGTGAAGATACTTTGATTAAATCGTCATCATAATACAAAAGCTATGTCGGTTATATCTCATATGTTGGTTTGGAAACCCTGTAAGCCAGTCTGAAATTTAAATAAATAAAACAGAGAAAAACCGCAAAAAAAACCGACTGCAGTTATTAAATTACTACGTCACAATTTAATTTAGAGGGCCCACATTAATTATATTGACATACCACTGGTGTTAAAATGATCCTATTAATATTAAAAATGCGAAAGTTTGCATGTTACTCCTTTACGCAAAATTTACAGAACCGATTGTCATGAAATTTGGCACACACGCTGAGGGTTAACACATGGGATATTTTTATCCTGAAATAATGGACAACGCTGCAGGTACCGGCTAGTTGGACCTTACGCAAAACTCAAAAACGAAATACGTAAACGAATCACACACATTGGTTATTTTTTCCATTCTCAATCCAAAGCTCAGTTGAATGAATGGTGATAGCCATTCAAAACTTCACCGACTAACCGCGTGGCTTTGTGTCGATTTCTAACGCTACGCTAACGCGGGCAATAGCTAATAACTAATAATAGCGTAATAAGCATACAAAACAACATGAAAATGAATTACGTTTTTGAGAGTGGGTGAAAAAGAAGTTTATATGAAAATTAAAACGCAAGTGTTTAAATTCTCTGAAGTATTTTTTTTTATCGAAATGGCTAAATTCGTTGTTTAAATATAAAAGCAATACACATGGATCCTCCCAGTAAAAATATTATAATAGATGTTTTTGCTCAATAAAATTCCGATGATATCGTCACTAAAAACATGTTTTTAAGTAGCTTATTCTTGGTAATGGCTAGCGTAAATTAATGTTTTTAATTTTAGATAAAAAAATCTTTCCAACATACATTTTAACAAACACAAATAAAACTGTCAAAATGCTGGACTCGCTTTGCATAATTAAGTGCTTATTTCAACGTCGTTGTATGGAAATGAGAGTTGGGTAGGTATGTCAAAAAAATACGAGAGTAGAATAAATGTGATCAAATGAAAGTACTACGGAAAATCAGTGGTGTAATGCACGTTGATAGCATTTTTAACAGTGAGATCCGCGAAAGAGCGGAATTGTAAGAAAGTGTTAGTGTTAAAATGAAAAAGGCTGGTTCAGTCAGGTGAAAAAATGGCAGATGAAAGATTGACAAAGCAGATATACAATGCGAATGTAGATGGACCAAATCGCTCAGATATTATTAGAGGATGGTGTCAAGAGTCTACAAAACCGGCGTGTTTGTATGAAAAGGATAATGAATATGGAGAAAGCCAGACAGACCAGATAGACAGAAACCAGAGAGGAGGCCTGCCAGGAGCGTAAAATTTGGCACCTTATACTTTATGCTTACCCTATCCTAATCCCTTACATTTGGCGTGGAGATTTATTGCATTAATGTACAAAAAAAAACTGCAATCTATCAATAAATCTTTGGAACTCGTTAGGAAAGTCCCAATTATTATCTTTAATAATATGGTTGAACGTCACTCTCTACGTTACTTGCTTAAAATTAATCTGTTTGTTTTTCATCATCATTTCACTCGCAATGACTTATTATTAGCGTATGTCACTTTGGTGTTTTTTATATCGAATTCTAGGATTATTTTTTATGGAATAGTTAATAATGTTAGTTTTTTCAATTACGGATGACTGAGAGTGCTATAAACGTAACAGTAGACAAATATAATCTTAAAGCTTCGAAATGCTGAGCTATCGAGAGTTCACGCGTTATTGAGAGTCAACCATAAAAGGCAGACATATGCTGTCGTGGGATATTATTATATAATTTTAACCATTAAGGTTGCACACGTAACGGAAGCTTAAAAAAATGAGTAACTTCTCCCGTTTTCCCAACATTTCCCTTCACTGCTCTGCTCTTATTCATTGTAGCGCGATGAAAAGTAGGTATTCTATTATCAGCTCAGAGGTGTGACAAATAATTGTACCAAGCTTCCTTAAAATCTGTCGAGTAGTTTTTGTTTCTATAACGGTCATACAGACAGACATACAGACATATAGATAGACAGGCAGGCAGGCCGACAACAGAACGACCGCCAGACAGACATACAGATAGACAAAAATTTTACTGATTGCATTTTTGGCATCCGTATCGATCCCTAAACATAGGTAGTTATTTTGGAAATATCTTTCATGTTCAGAATAGACCTCTCTACAGATTTATTATAAGTATAGAACTTACTGACGTAAGAAGCTTATGCTAGATTGTAAAATTTGGAATAAAAAGTCTACTCCATAGAACTTAGTCGACTCTTACTACTGTTTGACAACCTCATTGGTTAAAGGATAAGCGTACTTACCTTAAGCTACCGACAAAACACTAGTCTCAGGTTCGTTTTCCGATGAGAATGGGAATTTATGGGATTGTGTTTATTGGATTTGGGTGTTTATTGAATTTATTTAAATATCAGAGTATTAAATACTCACTATTAGTATTATTGACTAACACTCTTAACAAAAGCATATATGCTTATTTTAGGGTTAGAACTAATTTGTATTTTTTTATATAACAACGTTTTTTCATAAAAAAACGAAAACAAGCAACTGCTATTTAGAAAAAAAGGGGTGATTAAATAAGATAATACGGCTGGTTTTATCTAAAAATACTTTTTTGGTTTATTCTATCTCTAGTAAACATCTAATGTAAATGCCATATGTACAACAAAGTATAACTTAATACTAATAAAATTGAAATTAAAATACAGTTGTGGTAATTCTGCTAAGTAATTACACACACTTTAAGTGTACGATATCTTTTTTTTGATAAAACAGAAAGAAAAGAGATAGAAGACATCAAATTTGTCAGATTAATCCTGACATGTCAAGTCCTGATGTTTTCAATCAACGATTTTCGAGAAATAGATTAAATCTGTAGAAATGTCATGTAAGAACAAACAAATCTGTAAAAAGCACTACACTAGTTTTGTTCCTTTCTGTTTTATTTCGTTGAAAGAAAATAGCGATAACTTTAAATATAAGTGGTAATAAAAATAATACTTAGGTACGAAACATTTAAATAAAATTATTGCCTTTCTGGTCTAGCGGACCGGTTGTGAATTGACCTGGTTTTGGTTGACTTTGTGAGGTCCCAGATTCAATCCCCGAGTCAGTTCACAAAAAGTGTGTTTTATCCATTTTTTAATAAATACGTTGCCTGGCTTAGATATAAGCCTGGCTAGCGTTGCTTTAGGTTTGCCCCTTTTCACAATATAGGACTTAGACTATTACCCTATATACCCTGGTTGTACCTCTGTCTACGTATTCGGAGGTACGGGCGTGATTATGCGTTTTTTTTACATTAAAATTTAAATTAACAGTAGTGAAGTAAGAAAAACTAATTTTATAATATGGGCCAACTTTGTAAAACATACATTCAATAGAAAAGACACTATAAAATAATAATTACTAATTTTAACACAAGGCCAAGATTATATTTATTGCTAATTACATCGGTTAATTCTTAATTTATAGATAATTATAAAAATATTAAATGTTACTATATATCACTTTATGAATTGGCTGATTTTAAACATATACCATTGATGACATCTTCCGAATGAACTGAGAAACCGAATTTCCAAAAAGCCAAAACTGGGATATATTTTGCTAAAAATAGTTCAAAGTACATGAAATTGTTGAAAAATATCCGACCAATGGATGTTGAGTATACAGTCATAACGATATTCATAAAATATACCCTAAACTTAGCACCCAGCGGCAGTTGCTTGTACACTGGCGAGGAGTCTATAGATTCATAATCTGAGAGATACAAGATACGTGGTTCACGTTGTGGTAGGCCTTCAACGCCGCATTTTTCTATTAAATCTGTTGATTTTATACCTGTAAAAACATATTCAGCAATGGTATAGTAAAATTTTTTAAACGATTTCACTTTTTCACATAAATTTTAAATTTATCTAATGGCAGGTCTTTCATACATAATACCTACTACGTACACAAAACAGAAGTACTTTTTTAAATATATAAATGAAAAATATAAAATGTGTTGTATTTTAAGTAAAAACTAATCTCAAATTAAGATTTTAATTAAATATATAGGTTTGAATTTCCTTGAAGTATATTCTTCACGCCCATATCCCCGAAGGGGTAGGCAGAGACACAACCAGGGCGTTCACGACTAGCCGTAGCCACAATGTGATAGATGGCATGCCTATCGCCAATTGGGCATATATCCAATCCAGGGCAACATTATTTTTATTAGAAAATTGAAAATATACATTTTCTAATTTTTTTGTTACCCTGCCCGAAAGAAAATTTGGTTTTTTCTATTTTCTAATTAAAAAAAGGTAGCTTGGGATTGGATATGTGTCCGGTTGGCAATAGGCTTGCCACCTATCACATTATGGGACTTAGTGTCTTCGGCTTGTCGAGCTTCGAGGATATGGGCGTGAAGATACTTTTTTTTTGTTGCCCGACCCAGGGATCGATTTCGGGACCTCAAGAAGTCATGTCTGACGCCAGACCACTAGACCACAGAGGCAGGCGAGGTATTTCCTTGTTTATTCCAAGCTAGCCGACCAGGCAAACTTCGGTCACTTGTCACTCAATGTCGATTTATTTATTTGTAGAAGTAGGTACAGTCATAGGTATTGAAGATTACATTACAAAAGAACGACTACTCCGGGCCTGATGGCGTACAAATATTGTTTATGAAAAAGTTTAAGAAATAAAATTTGCAGTAATCAGTTTCACTTTCTCACGCACGTACACAGACATTTTGAGTTAATGCAGTATTGGTAATACTCGAACTTCTAATTGCCTATTTATACTTTTTAGCCTACATTGCAGGGTCGCCGCTGTTGGCATGAAGATTTATATACATATATATGTAAGATAATCTGTACGTTTAAACATTTCTCAGTGAAAGAGTTGTTATATCTGAGCCTTTACCATGAGTTGGTATAGATTACTTTCAGTAAGTTACATGTTGAAATCTATAAATCTTTTGGTCTAAAAATGTGTTCCTCTTAGTTACCAAGAGAGGCGCTCTTCAAAGATTTTATACAAATAATTTACAGAAAGGGTAGCGAGTATAGTAAACTAGATAAGCCGTAAACTCATGGCATGGTGACAATATATGGTGGCTCTGTAATTTCTAAACTACAAAATGTATAAAATTGGAAAAAAATACAGACAATTTGTAAAGCACATAAACCATAAAATAAAAAAAATAAACGAAATCAGAACAAGCGTTGATGAATTATGACCAAATTTTTATTCTAATTCTGAACACTCTCCTACGGGACATCCTTTGATAAACGGGATAAAAATATCTACGTGTTAAATTTCGTTACGATCAGTTCGCTATTTTTGGCGAGAAACATAGTCATAGCTAGATTGTAATAAAACAGCGATATTAACTACGGTAAATATTGAATATCAACCTATTTTGAAGATAACAAGCAAAGAGATAACAATACTAAGTATGTGTACTTTCATGAATACAAGAGTGACGTTTAATACTCAATATTTCATAAATAATCAGAATGCATAGTGTTAAGTCACAACTAATACAGATTACAGAATACGAGTGGAACACAATTAGCCGGGACAACTAGAATATATACAAAAATGAATCTCCATTACCACTGGGCGCCATATCAAACGATACAGTTTTCGTTTAGTTATCGTAAGGTTGATACGAAGAGTAAAACTGGGAACATTGTAGGGTAAATAGGAAAAATGATATTTTAATTTTAATACTACCTGCTTATATCAATATAACAATTTATGGCATATTATAATTTAAAACAAATTAAAATATAATGTGGTCCCGCGTTGGTCCGGGCTCTTTTGTAGAATAGACCATCTGCCTTCCTGCCAGGCAGCTCGTAAAAAGCGAGCATAGGCTTACCGTCACTAACACCGTGACATCTGACTAGGTGGTAGAGTTTCGCAGCGATTCACCCGAATTGTTACCACCGCCTTACCTATTTCTGCCGCCATAACGCCATGACGTGTTCCGGTTTGGAGGGTAAGGTAGCCGTCAAACTTACTTTTGCTCAAGGACTAACATCCCGGCTTCAGGTTGGCAACGCACCATTACTACCTCTGGTGTTTCTAGGTGGCTTGAATTTCTTACCATCAGGAAATCCATCTGCTTGTTAGCCTTCCAGTATTTAAAAAAAACGTGTTGCTAACCGCACGGCTTCCAAGCGTCTGGACCGATTTGGCTACTTTTTTTACTGTGTTAGTAATTGTCGGAAAAGATTCTTATGAAGATAAATACAAAAAAAAATGCCGGGTAAGTGGGAAAAAGAATACTTAATTTTTCCTTTACAAACTGAAAGGGTGGAACGAAGTTAGCGGGGGCAGATGGTATTTATATAAAAATGAATCCCAATTACCACTGGTCATCGCATTAAGCGTTACGGTTTTTGTTTTAGCTATCGTGAGGAGAAAGATCACATGACGAGGAAAACTCGGAACATTGCAGGGAAAAAAGGAAAAACGATATTTTATTCTTTCTCATACATACTTTCATTAGCTGTCAGGTATAAGCGGTACGAAGTCTGCTATGTCGGCTAGTTCTATAATTAATATGCTACTATTAAGTCATAAGACGTTTTGTCCAACATGAAACTGTTCCTACTACTATATCTTCTAAATAATAATGATTATAACTGCTATAGTCACTAGAGATAATATTATGTTTCATGTAAAACAATTATTTTTAGGTATCGTTTTCTATGAGAAAACAAAAGCAAAAAAGTCCACAAATTTATAATTAAATAGGCTACTTAAAGTAGAAGTTCCCCGTGTTGGTCCGGAATAGACACTCTGCCTTCCTGCCACGCAACTCGTAAGCAATGAGCATAGGCTTACCGTTGCTAGGACCGTGACATATAAGGTGTTTCGCAACGACCAGCCCAGATTTGTACCACCGCCTTACCTATGTCTGCCGCTATAGCATCAGCGTTTGATACTGATGTGTTCCGGTTTGGAGGATAAGGTAGCCAGTAAATTTATTTTTGTTCGGAGTCTTACATCCTGGCCTCAGGTTGGTAACGCACCGTTACCACCTTTGGTGTTTCTAAGCATCATCAATTTCTTACCATCAGGAAATCCTCCTGCTTATTTCTGCTTGTTTGCCTTCCAATGTCATAAAAAAGTTAAGAGGTGCATTTTATGTGACAAACCAGAAGGTATGGTTTTAAATGTATTCAAATTTTAATTTAAACATCACGTAACATTTAAATCATACCAAATGCGAGCAAATGTTTAAAAGCCTAAACTTATAAAAACATTAAAACAAACCATCAAACATATCAAACTACAGTAGTTCATAATGAGCTGAATGAAAGTATTTGAATAATAGCTACCTTTGTTAAAAACATTCCCAGATAATTTCATAATTTTCTTCCTCAGTGATATTCTTTCAGATTCCTTAAATATGTATCCGGGGACTCCAGAAAGATTTTTGGTGATGAACAACACGGACTCAAGCTCTGACGGCGCATAGAACGCACTGCTACCATCGAGTGTGATTCGAACCATTTCATAAAAATTTTCTGGAGGATTATCCAAACATGGTGTAAATACTCGATCTACAAGTTTTTGGCAGATTTCGGTGGTCTCTTCCACGGATTTTATACATATGTTGTATCTGAAAAGAGTAAGCGAATTATGAACAGTATGCAGGTTATTTTCTGCTTTGAACATTTACTGCGTAAAATTTTCCTTCCAAAGGATAGCGCCCACTGTTAACGCGGTGGAGCGTGTCGGGTCGAGCCTATTGCATTGCAAAACACACTGAAGCGGGCCGGGCCGCATCGCATAGGCGGATATTTTTTTAACTCTTTATTGTACACAACTGATATTACAAAAAAATACTTAAAAGTAAAAAAAGTACAAAAGGCGACCTTATCTCTAATAAAAGAAATTTCTTCCAGCCAACCCGAAAACGAAAGTAATAAATGAAATAAGTAGACTTGTTATTGGATTTTTGTTACTTATTACCAAAGAGTAGGCAAAAAATAGAGATTCGGCACGACGTTAAAATCGTCAAGTATGGAAAGTGGCGCCTCTAGTAGTTGTCATACGAAACTTAAGCGTAAAATGTTATTAGTGCTCTATTCATAATAGATATATCGTGATCTTTGGTCACTGTAGGCCAAATTGGGGATTACGTCCGGGGTTTTCCACCACGGTAAAATTCGCGCCGTAAGCCTCCGCATAGAATAGAATAGATTTTTATTCAAAATGAGTATACTTGTACATTTTTTGAATGTCTTAAACTTAATATATAGTAATTGCTACATAAAAAACACTATATTATCAAAAGCAAAAATAATAATTAACAGTAAAAAATTCAAAACAAACCTGTCATCTAAACCCATGAAAAAAGCAATCACACCCCAAAAGTGATTGTAGCCCTCCCAGTCATCGCTATTACATTGGTACACTCCAAATTCATCAGGCTTCAGAAACCCATAAGAAACTGCAGCACCTAGCGTCAAAGCAAGGTCCCTTTGAGTAATGGTACCGTACCCTTTAATTTTACCATTTTTCATGGCCCTAAGGTGTAGTTTCCGTACCATGTGAAGTGATTCCCATGATCTGTAGAAGATAATTAAATTTTAAACAAGTTTCGATAACAAAAAATGTAATAATCAAAACTCTGTCTTATTTATTCTGCATATTTTTTTATGATATTTGAAGGCAAACAAGCAGACGGATTTCCTGATGGTAAGAAATTCACGCCGCCTACAGACACCACAGGTGGTACTTTTAGGGGCTACCTTACCCTTTGAACCGGAATACATAAACGGAGAGCGCTGGCGGCGCTAAGGCTAAGGCGGTGGTACCAATCTGGGGAGTCGCTGCGAAACTCTACCACCTAGACATATGTCACGGTGTTAGTGATAGAAAGCCAATGTTCACATTTTACGATCTGCTCGCGCTCGTTTATTCTGCGAAGGTGCCCGGACCAACACAGGGAGAAATATTTTAATTTATCCACGTGCCTTAATGTCAACTCGTAAGAAGCGAACAAAGTTTCAAAGGGTCATTATTTACAAACATCGACCACACATCCCAATAGACGCCTATTCTTTATAAATTTTCTTTGAAAGAATTCTGGCAAATAGCTGAGGTGCGGGGAGGTGAGGCACTGCTTTCTTATTGGCCCTTGCAATGACAACACGTCATATTCATAAAAAGATATGTAAGATTAGGGATGGGACATATTTAATTCAAACAATATATTTTATCGATACGCTTATTTTTATTTTATAAAGTGCGACATTATTATGGATTATATCGCATTTTGTTATTGCACGTCACACCGCAGCTATGCAACTCAACGTCTCAAGGTCACACAATTTTGCGGTTGAGAGTAATATCCGTACTTGAATATATTAGGTCCTTACATCTGAAATTGGCGTTTTGTAGGGGAGGAACATAAGTCGAATATATTTATTGTAATTTATTTATTTAATCAAAGCATGAACTATTGTTTCCTATGCATATTTGCCATCTCATAGGCAATTTATTGATCCCTCTACTAAAAAACCATTCGAACGGGAATAAAATCTTTGAACTGGACTGTGACTGTTTGGACTGCCCCCTCGAAATTGTTTTTTTTTCTTTTCGCTAAACGTTATTCAAATTTTAAAAAATGGTAATCTGTTGGAGTTAGGTTCAGGTGGATGCTTTTTACATTCCAATTGATGCTCTTCTAATTGAGAAGTCGTCTGTGCTGTACGTATTTTAGTATTGTCATGAAGCAGTAGTGGCGTAAAGTGAATAAAACAATAAAACGTATCTTCACGCCCATATACCGGAAGAGATAGGCAGAGGCACAACCAGGGCACCCACGACTAGCCGAAGACACTAAGTCCCATAATGTGATAGGTGGCAAGCCTCTGGGCAATCGCCAACCGGGCACATTTTCAATCTCGACCAACATTTTTTTTATTAGAAAATTGGAAAAATGCAATTTTCTTTTTGTTGGCCGACTTGGGATTCGAACCATGCAGTCAAGTCCAACACCCAGACCGCTAGACCACAGAGGCGATAAAACAATCTTCTGTAAAATATTGAGATTTAATACCCTTTATTTGGAATTCGGAAACCAATTCTCTCGTCTGGTTTCTTTAACCCAAATTAGATTTTTTATTTCATCATCTTGTGGATACCTTATATAAATGACATACTTATCAAATTGAATTGTTTTTATTCATTCGAATAATTCTCACCTGAACTACGGAATATCGTCAAAATACTGTAAACAAATTAGTTTTAAAATTGTCTCAGCCCTTTGAAAGATTTATGGCATACTGACCGCAACACCGCCTATCGGAACCAGTGTTGAATTTATATCACCCAGATAACCACCTAATAATGCACTTGAAAGAGTTCATTAAAATCGGCTCAAATATTTATGAGTTATTCAATAACATACAACAGCGCCCTCTACCGCATTTAGTTCAGTAGTTCAGTTTTCCATCGTGTTGGTCCGGGTCTGCTGACTAAAATAGATCACCTGCCCTCTGCCAGGCACCTCATAAGAGGCGAGCACAGGTAAAACAGGTAATTGTCTACAAGATAACTGGTCAATAGAGTGGTGTGCAGCAACTTCCCTGGGTAGTTATGTACCACCTTACCCATTCCTGCTGCTACAATGACAGTGTCACATTCCGATTCGGAGGTTAGGTTAGGTAGTTATGCACCACCTTACCCATTCCTGTCGCTATAATGACAGTGTCACATTCCGATTCGGAGGTTAGGGAAGCCAGTAGATTTGCACAAAACGCCTTACATACCGACCATAGGACAGCAACGCACCTGTAACGTCAATGGTATATATAGGCCATTATTATTTGTTACCATTAAGAGAGCCGTGTACTTGTTCGCTGACTTCTCACATAAAAAAGAGTAACTATCCAGTAGCCAACTCAAAAGTACGAAGAGTATTAATAAGTTTTTTATTGTTTCTGTCAGTGCTTAAATTTATCGATAAAATACATCAATACCAACATACAGTACCGGTACAAGACCGGTATCCTATTGAAGGTAAATAAATAAAAATGTCGATAAAATAGATTAGCATATTAGTCCATCACTAGATGTATGCAAACGAAAGTGATAGCTTAAAAATCACATGTGTAAGAAAGGGATATAAACACGCATCTAACAATGACCGACCAGTATATGATGAACTCCGATAAACATCAAATAATTTAAAATGTAATTATGAATGTTATTATTTTTAATTAACCAACGGAAAGTTTTACCATCTTTTCGGTAAATTGAAGTGCGGCTGTCTTTACCGTACCATTTAATTGAACAAACAGTCATTTTTAAATTTATTTTTATTTTTTTATACAAAAACGTGACAATGTTTACAGGTCACAAACCTGGTCGATATTGTTCATATCTTTTTAAGTAATAAGCTACATAAGAACAATTACACTTATGTGTTGACAGAAACTGGTTGCCTTCAATGCGGCGTCTATTGGGATGTGTGGTCGATGTTTACAAGACAACTGGTAAAAGAGTGGGGTTTTGTAACACGTCCGCGTAGGGGTCCACAACCTTACCTATTTCTGCCGTCACAATGACAAAGTCCCGTAGGGTAGCCGGAGATATGCAGAATTGGCCTAACACCAGCTACAGAATAGCAACGCACCTACAACATTTAAAGGCCGGTATGGGATCATACCATCAGATATATACCATCAGAAGAGCCGCTTGCATATTTGCTGTCTCATTAATACAAAAACAATAATAAAACAATGGTGTTATTTTCTTCGTGTTTGTGGTCTAGTGGTCCGGTGTTAGTGTTGACAGGATGAGACCTCGAGTTCAGTTCCAATGTATCCAGGGTATTCCAGGGTATCAGAATAAGTGTGCAGTTTTTTATTAAAAACAACATTGCCCAGGATTGGAGTAGTATTCTGTTTTGCATTATTACATTGGGACTAAGAATGCCTTTGGCTAATGGTGGGCTGTTACGTATTCTTATGTTCAAAACCATCCACGCCAACCTAGAAATCTCTCTCTTAACTAACTTCCGAACTGAGATTGATAGAAAGGTTTGGTGGAAAATTGATATCGGCGTGAATTTCTTAACAGGAAAATATTTTGTACTTACTTGCTTCCGGGTTTCAAATCATGGTTCAACCAAATGGTGAGCTGCTGGAAGGTATTCCAGTATCGTAGATATGCAGCCCGCGGTGTAAAACTACTGAGGGTACCAGCTAAAACCTTCAGGATGGAAGGTATTACCAGGATAACCATCAGACCCACCATATATGACGAGGCGAACCCGAAAAAGTATTTTAAGAAGAATTTTTTTCCTCTGCAGACAAAATTATATTTTTTTAACTTGGGTACGCGTTCCATAATTACTTATCATTAGGCAACTTCTGAGGGTACCAAACCAACTAGAACCTTTAGGATAAAAGGTACCTCCAGGATTACCATCAGACCTACCATATATGACGAGGCGAACCCGAAAAAGTATTTAGGGAAGAATTTTCTTCCTCTGCAGACAAAATATTAATTTCTTTTAAACTTACTTCCACAATTACTTATTTTTAGAATACTATCGGGTCAGCTCGTAACCACGACCAGTGTCACTTGGTTGAAACGCTGACTATTCACAAATATATCCAAATGCACATTCAGCCCTGGTAATAACCTAATAATCAGTACATATTCACAAATAAAACCAAGTTTTTGATATAACATACTAGTTGCTCTCCGCGGTTTACCCGCGACTCATTGAGATGTAAGCTATACAATCTTTCAAATTGGATTATGCTGCAGACGGTCTGCAAAATTTTGATAAATGAGTCATTAACACGAATACCAGTACTTTTCATGCTAATGACATTTAAGGCGATTAACACACGGCGCGGTAGGCGGTAAAGCGGACCTTAAGTTGCATTGGCCTCTCATAAATCCATTGATACCTAACACACGAACACCTCCCGACAGCGCGGTCGAACGCTCACCGCAAACGCCCTCCACGATGTAGTCCGCGTTCCTCGCGGATTCATAGCTCACGGGGCGCATAATAACCGCGCAGATCGTTATAGGTGCCGGTATTTTACATATTACCATGAATGTTTCACTAAAGTTCTGCTTCGTAGAACATGCATTCCTAGAACGCAATATCCTCTATGTTTTACTTTCTACTCCATAAGAGCAATAATCTTATTGTTAACCACGACAGTGTCCATTTTTGCCAGTGACCTTGATCAAATTGGTTGCAACCGCATTTCCGCCCGACGCGGGGGTGGCGGTGCCGTGTGATATTCGTTTAACATGTGCTCGCATCTTATAAGCTCTGTGGCAGGAAAGCAAGTGGTCTATTCTACATAGGAGTATCGTACCAATCCGGAGAAAACTACAGCTTAAATAATGTTATTTTTTACCTTTTGACTTTTTTTAGATTTTTTCTTTTTCAAGAGCTAATAAATAATATTAGGAGAACAGAAACTATTGAAGAAAGCAGAAAAAACAATTCTAGCGTTTTACCTATTGTACTTTTTTTCATCGAACCATGGTGGTAAGTCTACATCTCCAGAAGATGAAGCAAGTTGGCTGTGTGGTTCTCCATTTAAAAGCTGGGCCACGAACTCTTCCGCTAAAAATGTACGACATCAAAGTCATGAACCATTATAAGATAAGATCTGAAGACTAATGCATGTATTTTTTGGTTACTGAAACTCAGTAATACTGCACAAAACTAATTTCGATTTGAATTTTATGTACAGTAGTACTATTTAAATTATGCGCTTCGGCTATATACGTCAAGCTTCGGAAATCAGAATGTACTTTATAGATATCTATATAAAGTTGTTATTACACATAATTAATCATTTTGCTTAAATTAAGATTAGGTTAGCCAATTTAAAAATAAAAGTATTAAGTGTAAAAAGAAAAAAGTGTAAACCGAAGCGTCCGATAACCACAGGTCTAGCGGTCCGACGCCGGATCATAGAGGTCAGGTTGTTGAAGTCCCGGTCCGGTCCAGTTTGTGTTACTTGTCCAGGGATATTTATTTATTTTAAGTAACGTAAATGTTTCCAATATTGCATGTATCGAGATCCAAGAGCAATACTACAGATCTTTGTTAAGAGTGTAAAGAGTGTAACATCCAATCCCGAGCAACGTTATTTTATTTGAAAATTGAAAATATACATTTTCTAATATTTTGTTGCCCGACCCGGGGATCGAACCCGAGACCTCAAGAAGTCAAGTCTGTCACCGGACCACTAGACCACAGAGTTGTTTTTACCTCGTCATAACACGCTATTGTTTGTTTTTTGTTGTATTTCTAAACCAAAAAAGTAATATTGCACCTGAAAACTAAATCTTTTTTTATTAAATGACAGTGTTTTTGTTCGAATACTACCTTATAAAGATGCACTTTAGAGTCCAAGCCCCTTTAGAGAGGGAAAACTCGTTTTTTAAATTTATTTTACGGGGGATTGTATTTTGAATTCAAAACATATAACCTGTTTAGTTAAATAACAAAAGTTGAACAACCGAATTAGATAAAATTCAGATAAGAATATCAACAAATGCTAATGAATGATGATAAATATTTAAATTACATTTTAATATTTTGGACTTTTTTATGATATTGGAAGGTAAACAAGCAGACAGATTTCCTGATGGTAAGAAATTCAAGCCACCTAGCGACACCAAAGGTTGTAAGGGTTCGTTGCCAACCTGAGTTCGAGATGTTAGGCCTCGAGCAAAACTAAGTTTACCTACCTTACCCCTCGGACCGGAACACGTCAACGGCAAGCACTGACGTTATGGCGGTAAGAATACATAAGACGATTGTAGGGTTTTAGGAAAATCCCAGTTTCTTAAAATAAATAGAATTAAGGTATGTATGCTTGTGTAGTGTAAAATTGTACAAATTATAAAAATCTCGTATCATGGTATTTTTAAACTCGATCTAAATATAAATAAATATGATCTCACACTCGTGACTTTCCTGTACAGTTTTGGCGCCATCGTAAATGAAGATGGTCGTTTTTTTTATTATTATTGAATTTCGTGTTGATATTGAGTGAAATTGGTGAATTTAGGTGGGAATTAGCTTAAGGCCTTACACTCACTCCGCAAATATTTACGCTTCGATGTACTTTCCCCTGGCGAGTGGGCGGAGCGCGGAATCGGCCCGCACGCCGTGTTCAGTCCGCCAAACTTTGAAACTTATCGATGCTCGCGCGCATTTTAAAATTTTAATTGACTGGAGTAGGTACCTACGCCACCGACTAACTGCGAGGTTCGGGTTCCAACCTCGACTGCAGCATCCATTTGTGTGTTGCACATGTTTAGATTTCTGAGTTACGGTGTGTGCAATAAATTTATTCTGGTGTCTATTTGTTTATTTACACTAACATGAATTAATATCGTTGACTGACACCTATGTCGCATATTACAGTTAGGTGTTTAATTAGATTACTTTGGGGTTAGATTCGACTTGTGTAACTTGTCCAGAGATATTTATTTATTTATACCATAATGAAAATATCTTTACGCCCGTATCTCCGAAGACGTAGTAGATATATACCCACGACTAGCCGAAGACACTAAGTCCTAAAATGTGGTAGGTGGCAAGCCAACCCTGCACATATCCAATTCGGAGCAACATTTTTTGATCAGAAAATTGGAAAAACCACATTTTCTTTTTGTTGCCTGAATTCAAATCTGGTTAAATTGCACTAAAATTAAAAATCCCGGACCCGGGAATCGAACCCGGGACCTCATGAAGTGAAGTCCAACACCTGGATCGCTAGACCACTGAGGCGATACATAAAATAAACAGGTACTACTGTCATATCGAGGGCATACCATTTGCAACTCAGGATAATAGTAAATTAAAATATTTACCTCAAGGCACAACCAAGGCACTCACGACTAGCCGAAGACACTAGTCCCACAATGTGATAGGTGGTGAGCCAATCGCCAAACGGACACATATCCAATCCCGAGCAACATATTTTTGTTAGCAAAATTTGGAAAAACACATTTTTTTTGTTGTCCGAATCGAGAATCGAACCCGGGACCTCATGAAGTTAAGTCCAACACCTGGACCGCTAGACCACTGAGGCGATTCATATAATAAACAAACATTCAATCATACTTTTTCTAAGTCTTTACCGGCTTGCAGAAAGATTTTTATTTAAAGCTCTTTTTTCTTAGCCATGATATTGTTTCAATAATTAGTCGTAAATTGAAGAGCGAACTGAACCGAGCGACACAAGCATCGCGTCCGAACATCTACAGGGGAATGAAGAGCCACACGCCGCACTCCCCCGTTCCATGATTACTATGAAATAAGTACGCTCTAAAGTAAATGATAAATCACTTTTTCTGACACTATAAAAGTAATTGGAAAAAATTATAAAAACTGAAACACTGATCTTTTAGGTATAATACTTGTCTATGTTTATATTAAATTTGGTGCCGATATTTCCATAAATGAAGTAGACAGTTGGATTTTGTTTTCAAATAAGGGTTAATTTTCTGATTTTTTTCTGTCGAGAAAATTGAAACGAATCGTGTTTTGGAAAGACTAGTCTCATAAAATATATTAATGTTAATCTTATGTTTTTTTGTCACCAAGATCCACTGTTATTTTGAATGAAAAAAAACGTGATATTGCTGACGTATTTTACCGCACATTGTTCAGTGAAAGTGCACAAATGAAATAATCATGAAGAAATCAGTGTATCGTCTATTTCCTCGCTGGCGTCAAATCTCACTTAATGAGGTTGAGTAATGTAATTACCGCTTTACTCAAGACCCTGACCTGACATGACTTTGTACATAGTGACTAATGACTGTATAAAAATCAACTAACTTGACATTGGCAAAGTAGTCGTGAAAAATGATCGAAAGCTATATTTATAAAAGAAGAAGAAGACTTTTCTCTAAAAATAGTGTTTGTTACCCCAGCAAGCAATAACACCTAGAGTGACATGAGTGTGACATATAATTAGTGCACAATCTGCTGTAAATGTGCCTCGAATAAGAAAAAAAGTGCATGTTGTCGTTTAGGAAACAAACGGAAAAAACGATTCCTGCTGGGGAAACGTTGCTTGAGCAAGAAATTTATGAACGAATTATCGGAGAGTTAAACATTGAGCATAAGCAGAAAGCTCACATGAAAATGAAATTTGTGCGTTTTCAGGTTAATGAGATATTGCGTTTTATGCTGCGATAACGTCTTGCAGAATCACGTTTCTCAAAGACTATATGTGCGCTTGTAACGGGTGGGCCGTTAATAAGTGTACTTTTTGTCTCGCTCTAACACCCGAATGAAATAACCGAGACGCGCGGGGAGGGTATCTCCTTGCAGCTCGAGATCTAACTTTTTAGTCGCAATTTTATGAAAACAATTGCTCATACGTGACTATTCGTCAGCTTTTTCGGGTAAAGTTTGGATTACGCAACATCACCGAGTGTCCAAGTACGAATGTAATCAAATAATGGATCGTAACATTCGAGGCAACGGAATCAACGCAAAAACTTCGACCTACAGGACGCCCACGTTCCAGGCGGACTGCAGAAACAATTGAACGCGTACAAGCTTCTGTGCGCGAGGATCCAAGCAGCTCTACACGGAAACGCGCTGCGGCCCTGGGAGTACCCAGAACGACTTTACGTCGCATTTTACGAGATGATTTAAAGTTATACCCTTACAAAATTCAGATTGTCCAAGATTTGAAAGAATCCGATTTTGTTTCACGGTTCAATTTCGCAACAGAAATGTTACGGAGATTCCTTCACTTCAATAACATTATCTTCTCAGACGAAGCTCATTTTCATGTCAACGGATTTGTTAATCGACAAAATTGTCGATACTGGGGAACAGAAAATCCACGCTTAAAACGTGGACGACCGTTACACTCTCCGAAAGTGACCGTTTGTTTGATGCGGAATAGTTTTGAACTGGTCCCATAAAAATTTGGTTCAGGTGGCCTACCTTGTAATAGGTAATAGGTTTGAAATCGGTGCCAATCCAATTTACTACTTACTTATAATATAATTATTAGTTTAAGGCTTGGCGCCTACTTCAAACCTTAATAAGTTTACTTATACATATATACCATTTAACAATGTTAAATGGCACATATAAGTAATAGGTAGTATATAATTAATATTAAATCTTTATTATTTTTTACTTTTTAGTTTTGAAGTCGGTTTTAATTAACGTAGTTGATTTTATGTAAATTAACTTTTATTTAATATATCTCATTATGTTTTACGTTTTTTGTAAGCGTCGTTTTTAGTACATAATTTTAAAAAGGTAAAAACATGTGTGTTTTTTTAACGTATCTAACAACACTAAATAAAATTTATATTTATATTTTCCGTCAGCATCCTTCATAAAGTTTATAAATTATTAGATCTAAATATTTTAATTGCATGATTATCCCTTAATAGTTGTCTTATCCTTATCAGAGCTCTCGCGATTACATCTCCGAGTTTAAAGACTTACAACATATGATGGGTGGGCAATGACATTTTTTTAAATTTAGTTATTATATTATAATAACTTGATAAAAGATAAAATTTTAATTAATTTGCAAAAAATATATTTTGCAGCAGGTTCAATGAACATGTTTTAGGAATATAATAAAGATATTAAAAAGAGGGTAGGTGCCTAAAAGTGTATGCGGGTGAACATGGATCTGACCTCTGAGGTTATCCTAAAAGCGCACAGGGTAGGCAGTGAGACTGAGGGTAAGATAAGCCCAATATTATTTCGCATGTCGTCTATCGATTTGCGTGATGAAGTATGGAAGCGTAAAACTAAACTAAAAGGTACTTCATATGTACTAGCTGAGTATCTAACCAAACAGCGCAAGACTATATTTTTAAGCACACGCAAGCATTTTGGTATTCGTAGTGTCTGGACGTCTGGGGGCGTCATCACTGTCAAGTTGGAAGCAGGCATAAGATTATTTGTAGCCATGACCTTGAGAACCTCATCGTGAAGCACCCCAAACCAGCTGAAAATCCTCAAGTACCACCGATGCCGACTATATCCAAGGAAAGGTCGAAGCGCACTTTTAAAAAGTAGTAAACTTGTATGTTATCATTCTATAACTTGATTGCTTTTAGTTGCTGCTAAAATTTACAAAACATTGTTTTTTAATTTTCCTTGTGAATAACAATAACTTTGTAACACATTTCACTATTTTCTATCTCGTACTAACTATAATAAACACTCAATAGTATTTAGTGTTTATGTCTATTTTGGTAAGTTAGTGGTAGGTGGGTATTCGACTATTATTCTCACTTAAAAGTGGACATCTCTTGAGAGTACCCACATACCTTCTTCTTCTTTGATAGTGATGGCTTCCAGTCGCTACTTGGCAACTGATTTTACCAAGCCCACATACCTTCATAGCTGTTTGTTATTAATTCTATGGTCGACACTCGACAGTGTCATCTTTTGACAATGACAGTTGTCAAGTACCTATATATAGTTGTCAAATATCATTATTCTCCTTCTACTTTTTTTGGTTTAGTTCTAATTGAGGCGTACTTAGTGATATTTTTGTAAAGAAGTGCATATTACTCACTAATTAATTTTTTATTATCATGTTTTAAGCTTTAAACAGTTTTTGACTACCTGCTAGTTTGTAAATGTTTTTTTTTTTAATTTTAGGAATGATTGTATGTTGAAATTTATTGTATTTCTTTAGTTTTTAGAAATATTCAAATGGTATTTCTGCATAATGTTTGTGCATATTACTTTTTATGGTGTTTTAAGCTTAAATCGGTTTTTGACTACTTGCTTCTTTAAATTAGTATTTCTTAATTTTTTGGCGATAATTATGAGTTGTTGATTGTAATTATTTAGTTATAAGAAATTTGTAAATGGCTTTTCTCCCAGCGACATATCAGTGACATATTTTGCTTTTTTGTGATTTTTTTACTCAATCAGATATTTTTTATTTGTCTACCGGTAGATATGATTATATGCCCGGGTACTGTAGCTGCACTATTCAGTATTTGTGTAATTCAGTCATTATAGTTATTAATGTTTACATATATTTTTAATTTATTTATATTATTCAGTGTTATATATTTTTAGAACAATGTCTGATTCTGATGAATCGTTTTATTCTGCCTGTGATTTAGATTTGTCTTTTAATTGTGTCAACTCTATGCCGGGGTCCCAACGTCTCAATATGCATCTTTCTCAACATTTTTCCCAATTTAAGAAACATTTTAATGTTTGCCACATTAATGCTTAAAGCATTCCTCAACATTGCTTTGAACTTTATGATACGTTCCATTCTTGCCCTGGTGTGAATGCTATTTTAGTATCTGAAACTTGGCTTAAACCTTCCATCAATTCTGCTCAGTGCAGTTTACCAGGGTTCATACTTCTACGTAATGATCGTTTGGGTAAGCGCGCTGGTGGGGTTGCTATATATCTTCAAAGTAATATCCCATATAGAATACTGGCAACCAGTCCTTCTCAGTACTCTGAATCTATTGAGTATATTTTGCGGGAAGTGACTGTCTCGGGGGGGAAAATCTTGCTTGGCGCTGTTTACTGTCCATCTTCTATTAGTTACTTTTCTGACTTTGAGTCAGTCATTTCTTTATACTGCGCTGAGTATTCGCATCACATAATCATGGGGGATTTTAACACTGATATGTTAAAAGATTCTCAAAAATCTCATGACTTTAAATCTATTTTAAGATCTTATTGTTTAACAATGTTGCCACTTAGCCCTACACATCGCAATATAAATACTGATGATTCTCTTATTGATCTTATACTTGGATCATCGTTGGCACATGTGGTTGACCATGGTCAACACCTGGCTCCAGGTTTCTCACGTCATGATTTGATCCATTTATCCTATAAATTAAAACCCCCAAAACCTCGGCCAACTATCTTAAAAATTCGCAACTTTGCACGAGTTAATCAAGACGATTTAATTGTTGATGCATCTGCTATAGATTAGTCAAATGTTTATGATAGTCCGAACGTGGATGCTAAGGTTGACCATTTAAATTCTAATATAATATCTCTGTATGATAAACACGCCCCTTTTCATTTTGTTAAAATTAAGAGACCACCAGCTCCTTGGATGTCTAGTGAAGTGCGACTATCTATGAATAAACGTGATCAGGCTTTCCGACGATTCAAAATGTGCAGGTCCAGTGAGAACTGGTGTGCCTTCAAACTGGTCAGGAACCGCTGTGATCAGAAGGTGAGAGCAGCTAAATGTAGATACATTCACAATAACATCTTAAATTCATCTCAACCTAATATTTGGAAATTCTTGAATTCACTTTGTGTAATTTCCCCGTCTGGTCACTGACCACTAAATGTCACTGCTAACGATTTGAACTTTCATTTTTCATCTGCACCACTGATGGATCATACTATTAAGTTCCAAACTAAAGCTTTTTTAGGTAGCAAAGGTGTTTTGCTTTCTGATCCGTTTAACTTTTCTCCTGTTACAGATGAGGATACGTTAAAAATTGTTCTTTCAATTAAATCTAAAGCAGTGGGTTGTGATCAGGTTAGTCGCGATATGATATTTCTCATTATAGATATTGTTATTCCAGTTGTTACACATATAATTAATTTGTCTTTATCATCCGGTCAGTTTCCTGCTCTTTGGCGTAAAGCACATGTTATTCCTCTTCCTAAAATTTCAAACCCAATTTCACCGAATAATTTCAGGCCCATATCCATCCTTCCTTTTCTTTCCAAGATTCTTAAAGCAGTTGTTCATCGTTAAATGACGAAGCTTTTATCGGATATTAATTGTCTGAGTCCTTATCAGTCTGGATTCCGCGCAGGACATATGTTGAAATGTATAACAAAATGTAACATGTAACGCCATCTGTGCTCAACTATGTTAAAACTTTTTGAATAAAGAGTTATTTGTTGCCCGTCCACTGTGCGTATCGTTTACAGGTTATGGGCTATCACGCGAATTAAAAGTTTTTTGGTGGAAATATAGTGCGAAAATGTCGACAAACCTTATTGCTAGTATTGCAAAGTTAAGGGGTAGGGAAAATTACGAAGATTGGGCGTTTGCCGTGGAAAATTATCTCGTATTGGAAGGCATGTAACAGTGTATCATGGCCGGCGGTGATCCGATTGACGCGAAAGCGAAAGCAAAAATAGTGTTAACTATAGATCCCAGTTTATTTGTGCATATAAAAAGTGAATCAACTGCAATGGGACTATGGCAAAAGCTAAAAAGCTATTTGATGATATTGTTATTCCAGTTGTTACACATATAATTAATTTTTCTTTATCATCCGGTCAGTTTCCTGCTCTTTGGCGTAAAGCACTTGTTATTCCTCTTCCTAAAATTTCAAACCCAATTTCACCGAATAATTTCAGGCCCATATCCATCCTTCCTTTTCTTTCCAAGATTCTTAAAGCAGTTGTTCATCGTTAAATGACGAAGCTTTTATCAGATATTAATTGTCTAAGTCCTTATCAGTCTGGATTCCGCGCAGGACATAGCGCAACTACAGCTCTCCTTAAAGTAACAGATGATTTTAGACTTGCTATGGACCAATCAAAATTAAGTGTTCTAGTTTTAATAGACTTTTCTAAAGCTTTTAATACCGTTGACTATGACATTTTAATCGCAGTGCTTGCACACCTTGGACTTTCGTCGTCTGCACAGGAATGGTTCACATCATATATCAGTGTTCATATAGCAAAGACTTATTATAGGGTGACTGAGTTGATACAAAATAAAAGACGTATGGTCTGACCAGATATGTATTTGCAACTAACTTAAACTTGTACCTACGCATATTTTAACAATTGGTTCAACATACCGCCCACCAAAGGACTATCAGTCCTTTTCAAAACAATAGTTATCGAACTTAATATAACATAAAGGCCTTAACACATTATACATTTGCAAAAAATTTTTCTCATTAATTAGCACTTCGATAGCAATTTGTGACTAATGCTAATGAATGAATTGAAGGTGAGCTAAGTTAGGTATTTAAAAAGTAAGTTTAAGATTTACTCTAACATTACTACACTGTAGAAAATACTTATAGAATGATATGGTTTTAATTTTGCTATAACTAGAAACTTGATAGTTTTTTTTAACTACTGTTTTTAACGATGAACTATGTCATGGTAAGTCCGTTTGATCGTTATTGAACTTAACATTAAATAATACTTAGTTGCTTACAAAATTAAAACTTTACTTTTACTAATTCTAAGTTACATGTTATTACAAACCTAAGTAATCATTGATATAGCAATGTAAAAATGCATCATAACTAATTCTACTAACTGCTAGTATTACATTTCATAACCTTTATTTATAATTGTTAAATACATATTTTACTCTTTTTGTATGTGGACTGTATAACTATCTTTAGATTTTGTAAGTAATAAAATTGTACTAACCTAGTATAGCTGCATGCCTTACATCTAATTTGATTTTTATTCAATTTTCAACCACTATGAAGCATACTCATTTTAAATTGCAACCAGCATGTTTAAGCTTCAATATCTACTGGTATTGGACACAACCTTGTTACCGGACGACGCACTATGTTGTCACCGCTTTTAACGCTATACACCCTAGTCACACCATCATCACCTGGATGTTTCTGCACTATCCGTCCTAGCATCCATTTACCGGGAGGTAAGTTATCTTGCTTTATAAGTACAATTTTACCTATTTGAAATTCTTCAACCTTTTTGTACCACTTGTTACGCTGCTGCAGCCTTAGCAGGTACTCTTGTTGCCATCTTCGCCAAAAATCTACAAGTAACCTTTGTAGATGTTGCCATCTTGATAAATGACTCATTGGAACATCTTGCAAACCAGGCATGGGTATTGTTATTGGTGCTTCGCCTATTAAAAAATGACCAGGAGTAAGTGGCGTTATATTGTTCAAGTCACTGTCATCAACAGGGCTCAGAGGCCGAGAATTGAGACATGCTTCCACTTGGCATAGCAATGTCATCATCTCTTCAAAGGTAAGATGTGTTGTTAATATTCTTTTTAGGTGATACTTGATCGACTTAACATCTGCCTCCCATAACCCACCCATGTGAGGGCTGTATGCAGGTATGAAATGCCATTGTGTCCCGTCCATTGCAAGTGATTCAGCCACTGGACCATCAAACTTTAATTTTGCTTCTGCCCACGCTGCAGCGAGTTCCTTATTAGCCGCGACAAAATTTCTACCTTGGTCGCTCCAGAGGTGTGCACATCGTCCTCGTCTCGAAACGAACCTTTTGAACGCCCCGATGAACGCTTCCGATGTAAGATTTCCAACTAATTCTAAATGAACCGCCTTTGTTGACATACAAACGAAAATAGCAATGTATGCCTTGCTGGTCGTGGCTCCCCTTCTTCTTGATATCAAGATCTGATAAGGACCCGCAAAATCAAGACCACAGTTTTGATACGCTCTTGACTTTGTGGCTCTTTCACGAGGCCTATCTCCCATTAATTGTGATTTATTAACTCCATTATAGCGCGCACACAACATACATTTTCTTATTTTATTTTTAACTAACTTTTTTGCTTTCAGGATCCAGAAACGGGACCTTATGTAGCCGAGCATCAGCTGTACGCCACCATGCAGTGTTTTTGTATGTGCATCATCCACAATAAGAATAGTTAAAGGATTATCATCATCTGATGTAATAGGATGCTTACTTTCTTCATCTAGGTTCGAGTGATGCAATCGACCGCCCACCCTGACAATCTCCTCATTATTCAGGTAAGGGTGTAAGTATTTCAGCTTACTTTTTTCTGTAACTCGTTTGTTTATTTTCAGATTGTATATATCATTTTCAAATCTATCCCTTTGTATTACTTTTATGCATGTTTTCATAGCTTCATATAATTCAAGAGTGGTCATTGTTGCATCTTTATTTCCTATCTTGCTTAAAAACCTTTTACAATTTACAATTGTTTTCAGCAATTCTGTTAGATTGTTAAATTCTTTGAATTTATTAGCTAATCCTTCTTCATTTGTTATTTTAAAGTTTACATAAAAAGTTTGTTTGATTTCTAAATCTGTAGTTATGTTTTTAGGTCTTTCGTATATAATTTCATCTTGTCTAAGCCATTTTGGACCTTTCCACCAAAGATCATCATCCTTAAGTTCTTGCAAGAGTTTTCCTCTGGATGCTACATCAGCAGGGTTGTCCTGAGATTGAACGTGATACCAATTGCGATTGCCAATAGTGTAAATTATCTCAACCACTCTGTTTCTTACATAAGTGTTCCACCTTGCAGGATCACCAAATAACCATGAAAGGACTATAGTTGAATCCGTCCACGCAAATATTTGAGAGGATGGGATGTACATTGCTTCTTTTATTTGTTTTAGTAATCCCGCAAGTAACACAGCTCCGCACAGCTCTAACCGTGGCAAGGATTTAGATTTATTAGAAGCTACACGCGTCTTCGCTGCAATTAAAGAGGTTTTAATTTTACCTTTAGTATTGCGTATTCTTAAATATGCTACAGCTGCATAAGCTCGTACAGATGCATCGCAAAACCCATGAATGGTGATATTTTCTTTTTCACTTTCCGTGGTATGTAGCCATCGATGTATCTCGATCTCAGCTAAATGATTGAAACTACTTCTTAGTTTAATCCATTCTTCGACTATTGGTTGGCTAACATCTTCGTCCCATGATATACCTAAAAGCCATAATTTCTGTATCAACAACTTGGCGAGTAAAATGGCAGGAGCTAACCAACCAAGTGGGTCAAATAATCGCTGAACATCCGCCAAAATTGTTCTTTTAGTGAAGACCTCAGATATTGCAGGTAAGTTGAAACTATACTGAAATATGGCTTTACCCATATTCCATTGTAAGCCTAATGCCTTTATCATGCCATCTAGCGTAATCTCGAGTCTAACTTGTGAACTTCTTTCTGATTCCTCAAATTGTTTCAGAAATTCGGCATTGTTGGAGCACCATTTTTGTAGTTGAAAACCACCCCTTTTTAAAATTGATTTAATCTGTTTAGCTATCTTAATTGCATCTTCTAGAGTATCCTTCCCAGACATGAGATCATCCATATAGAAATCGCTTTTTATTATATTTACTGCATCTGTCATACCATGACCCTCGTCATCAGCCAATTGTTGCAGGGTTCTTACAGCAAGATATGGAGCGGAAGCAGTTCCAAATGTGAGTCTGGTAAGTCTATAATCTTTGACAGGCTCATTTTTGTTCCTGCGCCACAGGATTCGTTGTAAATATTTGTCTTCCTTTGTAACTAAGATCATTAAATACATTTTCTTAACATCAGCTACGAAACAAATCTTGTGCATTCGCCATCTCAGAATTAAAGTTCTCATATCATTTTGCAATTGTGGTCCTATTAGCAGTTCATCGTTAAGAGAAATATTGTTATCTCCCTTTTGTGAGGCGTTGTAGACAATTCTTACTTTACTTGTTTCCTTTTCATCCTTGATAATTGCATGATATGGAAGATATACAGCTGGTTTTTCTAGTTCATCTCTTGGTACCTCTTCCATATGATCCATGTTTATATATTCTTCCATTGCCTTTTCATAACTTTTCTTTAAACTTTGATTTTTCTCACAGCGTTTTTCTAATTGATACAATCTTCTTAAGGCTATTTCTCTTGTATTCCCTTGTGGTGATAGAAGAATGTTTGTTTTAGTTGGCAACTTAACTATATACCGTCCTTCCTTTGTTCTGGTTGTGGTTGATTTGTAAGTTTCTTCACATTTCCTTACTTCTAAAGTAGGTTTTCTTGGCTCATCTATATCTCGTTCCCACATTCCTTTCAGCATTTCATACAAATCCAGATTGAGGTGCAGCGAAATTATTGCTTGTTTTGTTGCTTTATCCTGTATATTGCCAAAAAGAATCCAGCCCAGGCATGTATTTTGGGCACATAGTGTGCCTGGTGGACCCCTGATTACTTCACTTTTAACTATTTGAGCATATACATCTACACCTAATAACATATCTATTCGTCCTGGCTGATTGAAACTAGGGTCAGCTAAGGCTAGACCTTGAAGGTGTGACCAGGTGTGTGTAGGGATTGTACGTGTTGGTAAGTGCGCTGTGATTTGCGTTAACATAATGTAAGCATTGATTTCCAGGTTAAAGTTTGTGTCATGCCTAGATAATAAAATTAACTTACCTGTATGCTTCACATTGGTTTGAGTGGAACCGATACCAGTGATGGTGCCGTTGATTGGTACCTTCTTAAGTCTTAATAACTGAGCGGCTCTTTCACTTATGAAGGTCTCTTGAGAACCTTGATCCACTAACGCACGTAGTATGGTGTTATGTCCCTGTTTATCCTTGACTGGCACGAGGGCCGTTGCCAGTAATGCCGTAGAAGCACTGGTGGACATATGTGTATGGAGCTCAATTGGCGCCGTTCTAGCTTGTGATACATTTTCTTGTTCTCGATTTATCTGATCAGATTGATTGATGTTACGAGGAGTTTGTATAGGGTTCTTAGTTCTATGTAACAGAGAGTGGTGTCTACGTTGACATATTTTACATGAAACTCTTAGCTTACATGCTGTGGACGTATGTCCAGTTCCTAAGCAATTAAAACACAAACTGTTTGCTTGAACAAACTCACTCCGACTTTCCGGTGTTAATTTTACAAATTCCTTGCAGTGACATAGTGTGTGTTGATCCTTACATTTTATACATGTCTTAGTGCTTGCAGTTGCGGCAAAAAATGATTTTTGTTTTATTATTTTCTCACGAGTGCTTAAAGAACTAGAAGAAGAAGGCATCGTCAACTCTAACGTACGGAATTTAGTTTCCAGAAAGTTCTTTAAATGAGATCAAGTAGGTAATTCATTTTGATCTTCCTTATACGAATACTCTTCCCAAGCCATACGTGACTCTTGGTCTAACTTTTGTGAAGTTATGAATATAATAAGTGGGTCCCAATTATCAGTATTTATTTTTAGATTTTTTAAGCTATTTAAACATTCCGTAGTCGTATCTAAAAGTTGTTTGATTGTGCTGCTGTTTGTGAATTTATTTTTCTTTGTTCAAACATTCTTTTAATTAAAGCATTTACAATAACCTTTTTGTTCCCGTACCTGTTTTTTAAAATATTCCATGCAGTTTCATAGTTTTCGTCGGTAGTCTTGATATTTTTTAACAAACTAGCCGCCTCTCCATTAACAGACGATTTTAAATAATGCATTTTTTGTACCTTAGTTATAGTAGTATTGTCATGCACTAACGATACAAATAAATCATTAAATGATGGCCACTCTTCATAACAGCCGTTAAAAGTTGGGAGTAATATTTTTGGTAATATTACTGCTGGCTGCGTGGCACTCGTGTGTGCTATTGTTGAAACATCTAAAGATTCTTCTCTTCTTAACGGTAATAAAGAGGTGTACATATCTTTTAGATCGCCGTGTATATTGAAGTATAAATCTTCTATTATAAAGTAATCTTCATTTACAAAATAAGGAATTTTTTCTCTATTAGTTTCCGGGACGCACTTGACTAACTCCTGATGAGCATTCCTAAATGTTTGCCAATATTCGTTTAATGATTGTAGACGCGCTTCGACATAACCCTTGGTTCGACGATCTTTTGGACATTTTTTCATGTTTATTTGAAACCTTTGAAGTAATCTGCCGGTTTCTTTAAGCACATTTAATATTTGCTGCTCCGTTGACATGATTAAAAAAATATAATAGTTTGTTCACTATGAAAACACGACGCAATTAGTTTAATAACACGTAGTTTAAGTTTAAACGTTTTAAATTGTTGAAACTGCACAGGTGTTGCACTAAGCGATAAGGATCTATTGTTCACGCGCACGAGTTCTATTTTATTCACTCAGTTACCGCGAACAGGTGCAAGTTTTGAGATCCGGTTCGATTTCGACCATATGTTCATGTAGCTAAGACTTATTATAGGGTGACTGAGTTGATACAAAATAAAAGACGTATAGTCTGACCAGATGTGTATTTGCAACTAACTTAAACTTGTACCTACGCTTATTTTAACAATTGGTTCAACAATCAGAGGTCGTCAACAAGCAGTTCGAATTAATGAGGGTTTGTCTACTTGGTGCAATTTGGTGACAGGTGTCCCCCAAGGTGGAATATTGTCGCCGCTCCTTTTTTCAATTGTCATAAATCTGATTACGGAATGTTTGAAATGTTCACACCATCTGTATGCGGATGACTTACAAATTTACACTCATGCTGACTCAAACAGTATCAATGAAGCCGTGCGTCGAATCAATGAAGACCTAATTAATGTCCTTGATTGGTCAAACAGGTTTGGTATAACAGTGAATCCTAGTAAATGCCAAGCTATAATAGTTGGTAGTACAAGGCGTATTTCCCAAATAGACTGGAGTTCTATTTCACCTATAATCTTTAACAACATCAACATTCCTTTTCAGCCGTTTGTCAAAGATCTCGGTCTTATAATTGAAAGCACTCTCTCTTGGTCTCCGCACATTACTGAGGTGTGGAAAGGTTAATGTAGCACTTCGCTCTCTCTATCGTCATAAAAATTTCTTACCTACTGCTACTAAAGCTTTGCTAGTGCAGGCACTTATTCTGCCTATCATTGATTACGCGGATGTGTGCTTTAGCGATCTTAATGAGATACTTTTAGACAGATTGGAACGTATGCTTAACAACTATTTAAGGTTTATCTTTGGCTTACGTAAATACGATCATGTGTCCACTTATCGTACTAAACTTAAATGGCTCCCTATCCGCCAACGCCGACAATTGAGAATGATATGTACCCTGTTCAATATTCTGTATAATCCTCATGTCTCATTATATTTAAAATCTAAGTTTCAATTTCTGCATGCTACACATTCTAGACAACTTCGTTCCACTAACAATCCTATTCTTAAAGTACCTTTGTGTAGCACTGATTGCCTTTCAAAATCGTTTTCTTGTCAAGCTGTACGTCTGTGAAATGTACTTCCCAATGAAATTAGAAACAGGTCATCCAAGTTGTCCCTTAAACGTCACCTTTCTGCGTATCTAGTAGACTAGATGTATCAGACATTACTTATCCTAAATTATGTATGTATGTATTTTCCTGTGCGTTTATGTATATGTTTGTGTATGTGTGTATTTTATGTGTAATTTGTATTATTTCTATATTTACATAATATATTTTTTATTATTGTAAGATAATTTGTTCACATCTTTTTTTACAATAATTATTTCTGTGCACCTCATCCAACTAAGCTCTCTTAATGAGTTAGGTTGACTGGTAGAGAATGCCATGCTGCATTAAGTCCACCTTTGTACATTACTGTGCATAAACTTTGAATAAATAAATAAATAAAATATTCAATTCAGTTGGTTGTATTTCTCATTTTTACTTATTGCTTTTGTGCAATACTAATAATATATTTGAAAGTATTTTAGTAGCCAGTGTTTAGTGTTAAACTTTGATACTAATTATTTGCTAAGTAAATAAATAAATATAAATGTGGTGTCGTGGAATACCAGGTAGGAACGAAGTTTCTTCAGCTAATGTAGAATCGACACAATTAATGAGAATATACAATGCATTGGCGGGTGGAGTGAGGGAGAGAGATTAAATTCAGTTCATTTAACGGTTTTATTCTATCCAATTTTTTTACGGTTTTTAATATCACATTTTTTCTGTTCGGTCTCGCAGCAAAATCCCGATCTCCTCTAAGCCTTTTTTTTTGGGAAATCCATCATGTTCACTCGGGGAA
>NJDD01004842.1:24326-35829 GCA_002245505.1 Calephelis nemesis | reverse complement strand
CCTACTGACTAAAACCCCACGGTATCCTCCCCTTCGCCGGGAACCGGAGCTGTGGGAACGCTTTACATCACTTCCACTGCCCCGGCGACGCTGAATCTCGCGATCCCCGTCGCGCAGCCCCTCTCAACACTGGGCCGCATGTCGTCTGAAGTGGTATAAAGAGACACAGCGTTCACCGCTTTGGGGGTTCCAGTGGCGGCAGGCACCCCCGTAAATGCCGCAACCCCTTATCGACCGAGCGGGCTGGATGGAAAGCCCTCCCCCCTACTCCGCGGGCCAAACTGCCGCCATTGCACGCGGGCCAAATGGCCCACCACCCTGTGTGCGCTCCTCGTGTTCCCTCATGGACAGAGAGGGGTACTGAAGAGCGCCCTCCCTGGTCCGAATTGGTTTCACCGGAGCCCCGGCTCGACCCCAGCTACTCAGCTCGGACCCTTGGGGGGATCTCCTCCAAGCCTACCGTAAGGAACAAAATTAAACTGCAAAAACTAGATCTAGGTAAATTTTTTTGCTAGTGAAATTTAAAAAGTTATATGGAATAGGCCGACAAACATTTACAAAAAAAAAATATACTTTAGATATAGATAAATGTACATTAAAAAAGTCAGTCAAGACATAACTTTTTTCTTTTTTAAGTCAGTGAAAATAAATTAGGTTGTACTTGTACCAACCCTTGTACATTTCCCGATTTACTCTCTATTCATCCATATTAACCCCAAGTTCTGAGTGAAAAGGGAATTCATACATTTTTAAATTTTTTTCATTAATCGCAATGCCAAATGCATAGTTTTTTAAATCATATTAAAGATACCACTTAGACATACATATTTTGATCCTAATAAAGCTATATTTCATTTAAAAAATATAAGAAAAATCTGTGTGAAGTTTAAAATTGTCTCTATTTACCCCATCTTACCGTACTAATATAAAATTCGCGCGTCATAATGTTCGTTCCCGACCTCCTCCAAAATGGTTTAACCAATTTTCATGAAATTTTGTAAACATATCGAGTAGGTCTGATGACCAACATCTATTTTAATACCTTAAGTGACAAGGGTGACTCACTCCAAATTTTTTTACTCAAGTCACACTTAAAAAAGTAGCAAGACAACGTCTGGCGAGTCAGCTAGTTGAATAAAGGTTTTGTCGGGTTAAGGTTATATTTTTTTATTCTTAATATTATGAGAAGATAAATGAATTATATCTTAAACCCTAATTTTATATGAAGGACCAAATAATTATTCAGTTCGTGCAAGATTATATACATGAAAGAAAAAACTAACCTTTTGAATCCATTTCTTAAATAAATTATATTCCCTGGTAACAACCTAATACTTCGAAGTCAAAACTCAAATTGAAATAAAGTCACAAAACAGGTTTAATGTATTTATATTATTATCACATTATAACATTAAGCATTAGTTGTAGTTAGTTTAGGATCCAATCGTCAGAAAAGCTGGTAATTAGCTCATGGCGTGTATTTTGTTCCAGAACGATGAATGTTCTTTATAACGGATTCAAATAGTTAAAAAAAATAAGTTTTTACTAAAAAATATATTTTTGTGATGAATTTTTTTTTTAATTTAAACGACTTCAGAAGTAAGCCGAACAACGATTGGATCCAATTGCAAATTTTAGGAGGACCTATGGCCACTTACAGGTTACATCAACGGTCAAGCGTCTGGGCGAGTTGCTGCGAACCTCTACCATCTAGTAAATGCACTATTAAGTATAACTTAAAAATCACTTGTCTGATCGTGATAAAATTCATATAGGGCCACTTCGGAATTATTATTTATCTTTCTAAATAAGAACCATCAAAATCGGTTGATTATTGGCGGAGTAATCGTGTAACAAAAAAAAACATAATGTCAAATTGAGTACCTTCCCTTTTTTGGAGTTTGGTTAATAAACATAAGGTCTCATCGCAAAGAGTCTGTAAGGGTTTATAATGACCGTACCTAAATATTCTTACTTTTTAACTGAGCAAAATACACTTGTTGCTTTATTTTAAATTGAAATTACATTTAAAATACGAAATAAAAATAACGTTTTTAAAACATGTATTTAAGAGGTAAATGCAAAATTTAGTTCAGATTATGGAAATTGTGTTTAAAATACTAATTACAAAATACAAATGAAGTTATATTTAATTATGCATAATTTTTTCGTTTATGTTGTTGACCTGATCATTAATGGTAATAAATGTATGGGTTCAAAAACAGAATCGCGATTTGATAATTGAAAAAAGAATTAGCAAATCACGACCACATATACAACTACTATATACGACATATTTTGAACATCTTTAGGTTTTTTCAATTGATTTTTAGTCTATAGTCTAAGAGCCAAACCTCGATCGCCCTTTTCCGAGCTACTAAAAGGATGAAACCTATTTCATAACAAAATTAGTATATCAGGAAATATATTTAAAATGGGCTGCCTAAAAAATCCTACTTAGAACATTTTCTTTAATTTTTAAAGTTAAAGATTTTTATTAAATGGTGCAGTAAATATTAAAATCATAAGAATTTTTTTTGCCGACTATGACGTATGACGTGCAGAAGTTGTGCCTGTTATTATCTGGGTTGCAAAGTATAAACAGATATTTCGATGCTCTTTACTTTCCCGGGATTAGATAATAAAAAAAAATATGTCTACATACGCGCAGTTTCGTTGCAAACACTTTGATATAAAAAAATATTGGAGCAATGAAACTAAAATTTTCAAGTAATTCAAAATAATCTGTCCAGAATTTTAGGCAAAAAAAATTTAATAAAATTTTAAAAACTGATACTAAATTTATTTCGAAACATGTTTCATTCTATTTTCAGCTTCGTGTAGGTCGATGTTGGTTCGGATCTTCTGCCTACTACTGGGTATACATTCTATGGTTAAATCGCTCGCGTTTTTATCTGAGGTTGTTAAAAGTCTAAAAACTGGCGTGTTTGTTTTAAAAGCAAGGTGTATATGATTGGACTTTAGAGAGCGTTTAATTTTTTCGGAAATTTGTCCCTCATAAGTGAAACCAGATTTGTACCTTACAGTATTTTCTGGTTGCACGGCATAAAGTAATCGTAACATTGATTTCTTCGTTTTGTTTTTAATTAAACTATTAACAATGCTGCGCCTATAACCGTTTGCCTCTGCCATCTGGAAAATTATGCTTAACTCCTTTTTGTAGCTTTCCTGACTTAAAGGGATAGATAAAAGTCTATGCACGTAGCATTGGCGAGTATAGCACATACATAGCACTAAACCGACTAATAACCAAATAGTGGTCCGTGTTAAGAGTAGGGCCCCTGTAGAATATCGTGTCCATTAAACACTTCCGAAAGCGACTATAAGTCAAAGTCAAATCTATCATACTCATTTGATCATTCCTTCTCCATGTATACGATTGTATGTCCTTAAGATGAAATAATGTCACAACATTACTTCATGTATTATAAGAAGATTTCCCCACATAAATTTAAAGGCATCTCTCATCCATTACATCAATTCGTTCATCTTCCATTCTACCTCTCGCATTCCACGTGCCTATTTGGCACTCTCCACTCTTCGATACGCCTGTACTGTCTTGGCGTGGTGAGTGGCGGGCGGCGGTCCCCATCGCCGCATCTGCCTCATTTCGCACCGACGAGGGCGGATTGACACTAGTCGCCTCCAGGGAGTGCCCCTAACCCGATCTGCGGTAATTTTTCGGGCCAGAACTGCAGTCCAATGGACTGGCACACGTACACGCTTCTGGCCAATGACTAATACATTTTAGTTACTAATTCTTCATTTGTTGTATTAAATATTGTCATAGAAGGTTCTGAAAAAAAAACATAGTGATGATAGAATAACTTCTATCATCTCAGCTAGTTCTTAAACAAAACCCACAATATTTTAATAAAAAAAAGGCTTTTAACTTGTTTACATTTGTGGTGAATTATTATAGTAATCATTATTTTAATTAGGTGCATGAGATATGGAAATGACTTCGTCTCTTTTACAATGTTTTTAGGATGTTTTTTTTTTACTTTAGGAAAGGTAACAGTAGTTATATTTAAGCACGTTTTATTATGGCGCGTCATGAAAAAGTAATAAATTACAGATGAAAGATTGACAAGATATACAATATAGTCTGGTCGAGAAGTGAGTTCCCTGCGAAAAATAGCTCTTGTAATCGTAAAAATATGGTTGTTAGTAATTTGGATTCGGAAAAAAATTCAGAGTAATTGGAATTTTGGAATAATCCCGCTCTAAAAAATTAAAATTGTTATAACCAAAAAAAGAAGAGAAAAAAAGGGTGTCTCCGTTTTGTAGCTGTCACTCAAAAAGTATTAAAGATAATTGAAATAAAAAAAGAGATCCTAAAAGAGGAGAAAATTTTAGTAAGATATGTCTCGAGTCCCGGAATTGTAGCTCCATTATTAGTAATTTTAATTTAACATTAAAAAATTGGATTACGCGCTGTCGTTTCAGCGCTGCTTCACTGCCGCCGCGCAAAGCGAGCAACAATAAATATTTTTTTGGGAACATTAAATATTAATTAAAAGATTCGTAAAAATTATGGTGTCATCTAGACACTTGAAAGAATATATCTTATTTAGCGAAAACTTGTTAACTTCACTTTTGTTGAAGTTATTCAATAAATTATTAACAAACTTTTTAGACGCTTTACATTCTCATAAAATCCCTTATAAAAGTTTAAATAATTAATCTATAATTCTTTTGACTTTTGAGAGCTCTTCTTATATAAATAATGAAGAAGATTCCGCAGTAAAAGTTTATAATTTTTTTTAATTTGTTTTTTATGAATTTTTGAAGTTAACAAAGAATGAAAAATTCCGAAATTGTTATAATAATTTTTTTAACAAATATTTGATTATAGTCGTTTTGGTATAATTTTAGCGTTATAAAACTATAAGACCGCCGCACCGATAAAATCGTCGGTTTGCATTGTTGCGTTGCGGCGTCATAGACGTGTCTCTACCATAGACCATCGTGAGAAACTTAATGCTTATTTGTTATTAAAAAGACATTGCACTGTTTAAAATAAATAAATAGTGCCGGGTCTCTACAATCTGCAGTGACACGATTGCCGAATCTAGGGACGCAGGGCCGCAACGCGGTTGTGTGTTTCTGCCCTTAATATCAATTTAAGACATTGGTGGTGATTTTGTCTCTAAACTAATTTTATGTTATCGCTATCTTCTTTCAACGAAAGTAGTGGAAAGAGACAAAACACTTTTTGTGCTGTCTGATAAGTCTGTACACGACATTTATACAGGCGGTTAATTTTCTCCGAAAACGTTATTAAAAACTTCAGAATTTGACATGTTTGGACTAACCTGACATGTCTAAAATGTTCCATATCTTTTATTTTTGTCTCACTTGAAAAAGATCGCATGCGGCTAAATTAAAATGAGTTTGCATACAGCAGAATCACCACCAGTATTTTATATTTTGTTATGATTGAAGAAAAATAGTACAAACGTGAAATATATTTCACGTGTTAGTTCTTCACGTGCAGTACGTCAAGTTTATTTCTATCACGTGTGCTAAAAAAACATGAATATGAATGTCAGCAAAAAATACCTCAAAGTAATTTCATTATTACTAATGTGTATGATATCCTTTTTTTATGATATTGGAAGGCAAACAAGCAGACGGATTTCCGGTAAGAAATTCACGCCGCTTAGAGACACCAAAGGTGCTAATGGTGCGTTGCCAACCTGATTCCAGGATGATAGGCCTTGAGCAAAAGTAAGTTACCGGCTATCTTACTCTCCAAACCGGAACACGTTATGACGTTATGGCAGCAGGAATAGGTAAGGCGGTGGTACCAATCCGGATGAGTCGATGCGAAACTCTACCACTTAGTCAGATGTCACGGTGTCAGTGACGGTACGCCTATGCTCGCCTTTTACGAACTGCCTGTCAGGAAGGCAGGTGGTCTATTTTGAAAAGGAGCCCGGGCCAACACCGGAGAAACAAGTATCTTCATGCCTATAACCCCGAATAGGTAGGCAAAGGTTTCAACGACTAGCTCAAGACACAAAGTCCCACAATGTAATAGGTAGCAAGCCTATCGCCAACCGGTCACATATCCAAATCTGTGCTACGTTAATTTTAATAGAAAATTCACATTTCCTTTTTTTGGACCTTGGGATCGAACTCGACCTCAAGAAATCAAGTCCGACGCTTGACTGCTAGATCACAAAGGCGAAAATCCTATATAGGATACAAAAAAATATATCTTGACACCCAAATCCTTTCACCAAAACCCAAAAAGAGGTAGGCAGCGGCAATACCAGGACACAACAACGAATAACCTCAGAAAGTCCCCCAACCAGTCACGTATTCAAGCCCGTGCAACGTTATTTTTAAAAGAAAATTGAAAATTCTCAGTTTTTTTGTCTGACACGGGAACCCGAGACCTTAAGAATTTAAGTCCGACGTTGTTTTTTGTACAGATTTTTTTATATTGGAAGGCAAACAAGCAGCCTGTTGGTAAGAAATTCAGGCCGACTAGATACACCAAATCTGGTAGTCGTGCGTTGCCAACCTGAAGCCGGAATGTCAGACCACGAGTAAAAGTAAGAATACCGGCTACCTTACCCTCCATATAGGAACACGTCAACGGCAAGCACTGACGTTATGGCGGCAGGAATATTCGGTGGTATGGATAAGAGATAATGATTTAGAAGAAACTTGTTAGAATAGAGACAGTTATTTTTTAAGGTAACTAAGGTATCTTGAGCTTTAATAAGAAATAACGTTATTTTTGGGGATTGTATTTTGATTGTCAGTAAACATTCAATTGTGGATACCGTACATGCCTACACCGATCAACCGCGAAGCTCGGTTCAATTCCCGGCGGGGGCAGGCATTTGTGTGATGAACATTTAGATGTCTGCATTTCCCGGTCTGGGTGTTTATTAAATTTATTCTGGTATCTATTCAAGTATTCATATGTATTAGTATCGTTGACTGACACCCATAACACAAGCATATAACTTGCTTACTTTGGGGTTAGATTCAATTTGTGCAACTTGTTCAGGGATAGGTATTAATTTAATCTTTTTTCGTAATTATTGAACTTTATGTAAATCATAGTAAAATTAGTAAATTTTTTTGGCACAGCATTTTGAAATTAGTACATCGTCTATTTCCTCGTTGCCGCCAAATCTCATAAAATGAGATTGAGTAAAGTGGCCACCGCTTTACTCAAGACCCTGACATGACATTTTATAACGACTAACAACTATAATAAATGAAACTAAACGATGAATTGAAAACAAATAACGAGAAAAAGAAAGTATTAATACCTGCGGAAGACGTAGCAGCATGACCGAAAGATCTTAACCGGCCCACGAAAGGGGCAAAATTAAATCAACTTATTTGCTCTATTTGTATTTAACCCGCGCGTTTTATAGGACGCCGCCGCGTGACAATCAGAACTTTTTTTTCTTAGGAACTGTCTACAGAAAACACTAGATTTTAGTGTATTCTATGTTAATATAAATATAAAACAAAGTTTGAGTGGTATTAACCCTTTACCGCATGTGGTTACATATATGGAACATAATAAATAAAGCTATAAATATCGTCTAAATGACATCTGTTGAATGGAATCGTAACTAATTCTGATAAAGAAGAGACATCTTAAAACCTATACTCATTGGTGCCTCTCCCACTTGTCTATGGCTCATTATTTCAATGAAAGAACTTGTCATTCCGCCATTTTGTACGGAGAGTGCGATTAGTCTGTTTTGAGTATTAATTGCGAAGTGGAAAACCAGTAAATAAATAAGTTTGTTAATTTTATTGTATAGTTGATTACATGCCAATTAATTCTACCAAAAAACATGTAAGTATTGCTGATCACATCTTAAAGTAATTTCGTGTACATTATTGTTCCATATATGGTCAAATATGCATAACCGGTTTCCAGACCAAGTCATATATGGAACAAAATGAATTCATGGTTAAATTCAAATATGGAACACCATGCATACGCTACTTGAATTATATATAGTACATATTTTCCCGTCTCTTTGTTTCTCATTTGTTATACATTCGTTGTTTTACTTTTTGAGTATAATTTTTAATATATCAGAATTTCACTTGAAAATTTGAGTAACCTATATAAACCAAAGTTTATATGATATTTATTTTTATTTATATAATATTATATTAAATAGCTTAGAAAACTACATGCAGTTTTGCGTAATTTTCACAGATAAAATGAAAACTCGTGGTTGTAGAATCCAACTTCCTCAAGATTATAGCGAAGACGAAAACCTTTCCGATGATGATGAATATGTTTTACCACCAAAAAGATCTTTAATTGTTGAAGAATCTGAAGATGATAATGCTGAAGATCAAAATCTTCATGAAATGGAGTGTGTATATTTAGAAGAAGATTACTCAAATGATGAAGCTGATCAGGCAGCAATATCTTCTGATAAAAAGAAGGCTACTAAACAAAACCCTAATAAGAATCAATCAAGAAATAAGTTGATATGGACAGAGAAGTCCATTGATTTTGAAAACCAGCCATGTGAGGATCTACCTGATGAAATATTGAGATTAGAAACTCCTATAAATTTTTTTAAACTTTTATTATCGACTGAAGCCCTTGACTTGATATATGATCAAAGTATGCTGTATGTTGAACAGACAGATTCTGAAAAAAGAAATTGTTTAACACGGGACGATATAAGCAAAGTTATTGGCGTCGTAATTAATCCAATTGCCCTCAACGTGCCACTACTGGCGAGAAAGCACTTATGTTGAAAAAGTAGCTTCAACTATGACTTGCAATAAATTCGAACAAATTAAAAGGTTTTTACACTTTTGTGACAAAACCAACGAGCTTACTCCCAATGATGATAATTATGATAAACTTAAAAAAATAAGGCCCTTTATCAACATTATACGAAAGCAATTACTGAAAATACCTAAGGAAGAATTTTTATCTATTGACGAACAAATGATTCCCACCAAGTCTAAAACCTCTGGAATGCGTCAGTATAATTCTAAAGAGCCACATAAGTGGGGTTATTTAAATTACGTCTTAAGTGGTGTAAGCGGGTTTAGTTATGATTTCGTTATTTTTATTGGAAAACACAAAAAAAAATTGCCAGAAAACTGTCCCGACTTAGCTGCATCAGAAAATGTCGTATTGTCACTTATTACTAATGCTGTGCTGTATAATAATTGCTGTGCCAAAGAATTTAAACTATAAATTATTTATTGATAATTGGTACACCAGTCTGGATCTAATGGCATATTTACATTCTATTGGAATACCTTCATTAGGCACTATTCAACTGAACCGAGCAAAGGACATCAATTTGCCAAATGCTAAAGAACTTCTTAAGAAGCACGAGAGGGGTTATTGCATCGAAAAGTGCTCGGAAGTGAACGAAGTTGAACTCAGTGTCACCTCTTGGGTGGATAGTAAAGTAGTAAGTTTATGCTCTTCGTATGTTGGGAAAGAACCTATGGATGTTGCAAAAAGATATTCGAAGGAACATAAAAAAAAGATTGATATTCCTCGCCCGAAAGCAGTGGAAGTATACAACAAATACATGGGCGGGGTGGATCTTCTAGATTCCAGGTTAGGATTTTATCGGATCCAAATTAGGAGTAAAAATGGCATATACGCATTTTCTTTCATATGATAGACCTAATTACAGTTAACAGTTGGCTATGGTGGCGCAGAAGAAATAAACAAAAAGGGTTAGATATGTATATGCCTTTATTGGATTTTAAATTGTATATTGCTGATGTGCTCATGAAGGAATCAGGCGGTGTATTTACACCAACTCGAGACAGAGGTCGACCTGCTTTAAATCCGATTGTTGAAAATATTAAAAATCCAAAACGGCGTGGCCGTCGAATTGAACTTCCTCCACTGGAAGTGGTAGAGGATGGCATCATTGGCCTGTATGGGGTAAAGAAAGGCAGCGTTGTAAATATTGCATCCAAAAGTCTTATATATATTGTAATAAATGTAAGTGTTATTTCTGCCCTAATAAGGACCGCAACTGTTACAAAACGATTCACGAGATTACATTTTAATTAAAAGATTGATGAATATTATTTTCTTAACTAAGTAGTCATAACCAGTAGGCCGAGTGTAATGGCAACGTCAAAATTCATAAAACGTAACTTTCGCGTTAGTGAGTAAACTCGTAACATGTAGTTACACGTTTTAAGTGCGAGTGTAATGCCATTGGAAAACCGTGTCACTTGTCACTGAGTTACGAGTTTACTCACTAATGTCTGCGTTTATAATACGAACAAATCGTATGTAGACAACAACATATGTCATTGTTTGAGGTGGGCATACTTTCTAACGTCGTCGTATTACTTTGCGAATTTTCTTTCTCTTTTACTCCTGCAAGATAAAAAGAGATAAAACGAAAACAATGTCAATACATTTTTTCTTTTTCTTTCTTTAGATTTTGGCATTCACGTTAGTATTTTGCCATCAGTCAAGTAGAAATTTGTTTGCATCAAATTTACCAAAATCGGTGTTCAATTATAATTAATCACAAGTCATAAAGGTCAAAAGGTACATAAAGTGTACCTCCAAGTACAAATCCCGTCCATACACCGTCAAGTCAGGTGTCATCTAGAATGCGAGGTTCTCTTAGGAGAATAGTTACACCTAGAAGATTATATGTATATGGGTATATATATATATATATATATATATATCTGACCCCAAGAAGGCGCGTGCGATCTGTAACTTCCTCATACGTAGATCAAACGGCGAGGGTATTTCTTAATTCGGATATGGAGTGGAGAAATTTCCAAATTGAGAAGTTCCAGGCCGAACAAAGGCAAAAACAAAATGAGTTACGTATTAGAAAGTTAGAACTAGCGTCGCAATCGCGTTGGCAAGAGTTGACGAGTAGGGCGCTGGATATACTAGGCAAAATAGCCAATAAGATTTAATTTATTTTTACGACGACACTTTTTTTATGATATTGGAAGGCAAACAAGCAGACGGATATCCTGGTGTAAGAAATTCACGCCGCCTAGAGACACCAAAGGGGGTAATAATGCGTTGCCAACCTGAGGCCGGGATGTTAGGCTTCGAGCAAAATTAAGCATACCGTCTACCGTAATCTCGAAACCGGAACACGTCAACGGCAAGCATTAACGTTATGGCGGCAGAAATCTTATGTAGTACAAATCCGGGCAAGTCGCTGCGAAACTCTACCAACTAGTAGGATGTCACGGTGTTAGTGAAAGTAAGCCTATGCTCCCTTTTACGAGCGACCTGGCAGGAGGGCAGATGACCTATAATTCTGCAAAGGAGCCCGGAACAACAAGAAGGAGACACAACGGCACGAATAGCTAAGGCGGAAGAGCTCCGTCAAGTTGCACAGCATAGTACTCTTATCACATGAAGGTGAAGTTAGCCCCTCGAAAATTAGCCTCTCCAGGGAAGCGACAATGCGGCCCGCTTTCATACAAATGTTGTAAAACAAAA
>NJDD01004842.1:0-16241 GCA_002245505.1 Calephelis nemesis | reverse complement strand
TTTTTTTGTTTTTTTAAGTATAAAATCTGCCGGCGGACTCCCTGTATAAAATGACTGTTTGTATGAAAAGGGTTTCGAATGTGGAGGTAACCAGGCAGATCTGCCAGAATCTTGAGGTAACTTGATACTCTCTGCCTACCACGTAAGGGACTTGGCGTGAAGACATGTATGTAACCTAAATTGACAGCCCTAGACATTTTTTCCATTGACTCCTCATTTGTTTCTATTCACCCCAACAGCGGGTTGTATAGAAAACTACCACTTTTTGGATAATTTAAGAAAAAAACAGTAATTTTAATTAATAATAAACATCAGTATTTTAAAGTTTATGATCTCGGACGGTACAAAAAAAAAACCACAAAAGACAGTACAATTAACTAAAAATCGGCTCTGTGAAACCTGATTAAGTGAAAAAAATATGGAACAAAGATTCAATTTATTGCTATTCACCCCATATTACGGTACATGAGGTTGACTTCTGTTTTTGTGACTAAGGCCACAAATTATGAAGACATATTATACAACTACAGATAAGACAGAGCGTTATCACAGGTAGTAAGTTTGGCAGGATTCACACTTTTTTAGGTTGGTGGCGTCTGTGCACAGGCGCGTTAAAAGGTTGCCAAATGAATTATCGTTGGATATTTTGGAGTATTAAACCACTTATTCTACTCGACATGTTACAGATGACAGAACGACAAGACCAAAGAGATACTACTCTTACAAAGATGTGCAACAGCTCATTGGATCCGGAATGACGTCTAGAAATATGTGCCAAAAGCGTGTGTTAGCACATAAAAAATTGCAAAAGTTATGAAAAAAAAGCATTTTGTTTTTTGCCAATATTTAATAAAATATTAATATTAAGGAAATTTCAAAAAAGACTCTTAAAGAGGAGGAAATTTCCAATAAAAAATTCTTGACTCCCGGAACTCTATCTCATTATTGATTATTTTCATTTAACTCTGAAAATAGGTCTGTGGGCTACATTTTTAGGGTGCGCGCGTGGCTTCAAAAGCAAGTACGGCACATCAATTACTTTTTTGAAGGTATTGAATATTTTTTTTAATTTGAAAAAAATATGGTGTGTTCTGTACACTATAAATAATTTATTCCCGTTGGAAATTTTACTTAAATTTAATTTTTCAACAAGTTAAATAATTGTTAAGTTACGAATTTTTCTCGAACAACTGTCTTAATTGTAAGTGAAAAAAAATATTTAAATAATGGTCGTAAAAAAATTTCGCTTCGTAGAGCCTTTCTTATAAACAAAATTAAAAAGATCGTGTTTAATCAAATTAACTATTAGATAGGTTTCTAATCCCTATTTGTCGATAAATTGATTTTAATTATCTAATACCTTTAGTTCTTCTGATTATTCTCTTAAAGGAAATTGCACATGCACTTCAAGTTAAGTAAAAGTAGAAGTAATGTAGGTACTACATTCTTACGATTATGTATTAAGTTTGAAATTTGTACAATTAAAGTGTGTATATATTTGTCTGAATTTCTCGCAAAAACTTATTATTATAATTTTATATTCTGACTTACAATAGTAACACGTATGACAACTAACATTAATTGTTTATACCAAACTTCTTGAAAAGGTGAAGTGGGGTGAAAATTGATGAATTGGATAGAGATGCAGCCCATATGGATCTTTCGGGTGTTTTCAGGGCACAGACAATTGATGAGAAGATCGATAATTTAAACTCTGCTGTTTTCGCTTTATTTGATAAACATGCTCCCCTTAAGTTAGTTAGGATTAAACGACCTCCAGCTCCTTGGATTACTGATGGTGTTCGTAGTGCAATGACGCGTCGAGACAGAGCATTTAGAGCATTTAAGCGGGATAGATCTTGTGAGAAGTGGAAAGCATATAAATTTCCGCGTAACGTAAATTGTAATAATCTTGTTAGATCTGCTAAACGCCATTATATGCATGAGAGTATCAATAATTCTTCTGCATCTGAAATTTGGAAATTTTTAAAAACGGTGGGAATTAATAACAATTTATATTCAGAACCTGACATTGGGTCTATTTCGTTTAATGACCTTAATGAGTATTTTACTACTGTTCGACAGCTAGATGAGTCTGTAAAATCTGTGACACTGTCTGAAATAAGCGATTGGAAATTTTGGGATTCTTCACTATCTCCCCTGATTAATGAGTCAGAACCATTCTCGTTTTCAACGGTAACGATAGAAGAAGTTTTTAAAATTGTATTGTCAATTAAATCCAAAGCTGTAGGAAGTGATGGCCTGGGTAGGCAGATGATTATCCCTATCCTGAATTACCTTGTCGATGGCATTACCCATATAATTAATGCTTCTCTTTCTACTGGAGTGTTTCCGTCAGTATGGCGTTACGCCTTTGTGAACCCTCTTCCTAAAGTCTCTAATCCACAACTACCCTCCCATTTTAGGCCAATTTCCATTTTACCATACCTCTCTAAAATATTGGAAGCGGTGTGCCATAAACAAGTCTCTTCGTATATTTATAATAATAATAATTTACTTAGTCCCTTCCAGTCTGGCTTCCGACAGGGCCACAGTACTTCTACCGCATTGTTAAAGGTGACGGAGGACATTAGGGAGGCAATGGATGGTGGGTTGGTAACTATTCTTGTGCTTCTTGATTTTTCTAATGCTTTTAATATGGTGGATCATGATATATTATTAGCACTTCTCAAACATTTGAAGTTTTCTTCTTTGTCATTGGAATGGTTCTCTACTTACCTTCGTGATCGTCGTCAGGCTATCCGTATCGGCCAAAAATCATCTGATTGGCGTCAGCTAAGTTCTGGTGTCCCGCAAGGTGGTATTCTTTCTCCGCTACTTTTCTCGCTTTTTATTAATTTTATTACACCTTCTATAAATTGTCCTTTTCATCTTTATGCCGATGATTTGCAACTATACTGTCATACTGATGTAAATTCCATTGATTCAGCTGTTGCTTTTATAAACTCAAATCTAGAATGTATAAGGGATTGGTCTGCTAGGTTTGGTATAAAAGTGAACCCAGTGAAGTGTCAATCTATTTTAATTGGAAGTATTCGTCAGATTGACAAAATTGATAAGGATTTAATTCCCCCCGTTGTTTTCGATAATACTGTAATTCCATATTTCTCAACAGTAAAAAATTTGGGGATTTATATTGATAGTCATCTCAATTGGCATAGTCAGGTTAGTGATGTGTGTCGTAGAATCACTGGTACTTTAAGATCGCTTAATAGACATCGTAATTTTCTACCGTTAAAAACTAAAGTTTGCCTCGTACAGACGCTTATTTTGCCAATATTAGACTATGGCGATATCTGTTATCCTGATGCCCCAACTTATCACATTAAAAAATTGGATAGGTTATTAAATCAAGCCATTCGTTTCATCTTTTGCTTGCGTAAATTTGATCACATTACTGAATATCGTAATAAGCTTCAATGGCTCTCTATTTCTCAGCGACGCAAGCTTAGGATTTTATGCTTTTTATATTCTATCCTCTTCGATCCTAAATATCCAACATACCTTAAATCCAAATTTCACTTTTTATCTGCAACCCACAATTTAAGTCTGCGTTCATCGTCATCTCAGACTCTTTTCATCCCTCTACATCGTTCGAACTCTATATCCAATTCTTTTCTTTTAACTTCGTCCAGATTATGGAATAAGCTTCCTGTATCGATTAGGCAGGTGAGTAATAAGATACTATTCAAAAAGAAAACGTATGAATATCTATTTGAAAATTGCATTTAGTGCTGTACTATTACATGCTTGTTTCATCAGACCTTATTATATTATTATATTACATATATGTTTATACTGATATATAACTATGTATGGGCAGAAATCTTGTTTTGTTTGCTGTCTACTTTATTTATATTATTTATGTTTATGCATTGTATCTATAATTATTCTATTCTTAATTTATATAATATGCTATGTAGTTGTATATTACTGGATATTTTTTTATATGTGTATTAAAATTCAAATTTATTTGTATTATTCTGTTTTGGTTATTCGGTACCTACATACTTGATCTCTGTTAGCCCAAAGGTTGACTGGGAGAGAATGCATTTAGCATTAAGTTCGCCTTTTGTACTCACAATTTTTATTTGTGTACAATAAAGTTTAAATAAATAAATAAATAAATAAATAAAAGGAGAAGGCTTCCTTTCTTCTTAGGCTATGTTATCAAAGTCAATTATCTGTTGTGTTTTTTTTTATGATATTGGAAGGCAAACAAGCAGACGGATTTCCTGATGGTAAGAAATTCACGCCACCTAGAGACACCAAAGGTGGTAATGGTGCGTTGCCAAACTTAGGTCGGGATGTTAGACCGAAACACGTCAACGGCAAGCACTGACGTCATCGCGGCAGGAAAAGGTAAGGCGGTGGTACCAATCCGGGTGAGTCGCTGCGAAACTCTACCACCTAATCAGATGTCACGGTGCTAGTGACGGTAAGCCTATGCTCGCCTTTTACAAGCTGCCTGGCAGGAAGGAAGATGGTCTATTCTGCGAAGGAGCCCAGACCAACACGGAATTTCGAGTCAATAAAACAGTGGGATGACGAAGTTGTCATTAGCAAGCAATTAAAATAATTACAACATGATACTTCTACTCACGCAACATGATTTTCTTGAACCTTGCAACTATTTATAGAAGGTTGTTAGCTACTGTAAGGGTTGTTGCACATTGGAATCATCTTTTGCTAAATGCTACTAACTACTTCGCAACTACGCAGCGTAATTTAATTTTCATTTGGTAAACATATATATTTTTCCTTCATTGCCGTCATTTAAGTGTAATAGTCTATTCAAATTCTGGTGCTTATTTAGTCATTATGTCAGCGGGTAAAGACAAGCTGTACAGCAATATGACAGACTAAAGGCAGCAACACACCTGTAACATGTATGGTGTATGGCGCACCATGTGCTTGTTCAACGACCTATTATATAAAAATATGTATGTATTAATTTTACACAAGTATGTATTAAATTTCGTGTAGAGTAACAGAAAAGAAGTTTAATTTTAAGAAAAAAACTTTATATCATTTTACGCCAGGTCTTCCAGCTGCGGCCTCGCGGTGATACAGCTTAAAGATACACCAGCTGGGAAAATTCACAAAGAACGCCGGAATTCGGTGATAACATACAGTAGATTTTTTGTGGAGCGCGGCTAGAGGTCAACGAACGTTATTTCTTTTATACGTCTATAAAGATGTTTTACTTCAAATTCCAAAATGTCCAAAAGAGGTGATACAGCCAACTGTGAACTTCTCACTAGTGACCTATACCTATTCTTGGTTCTTACGAGTTATCTAGTAGCGAGAAAGGTCAAGGGATCTCCACTGACACGAATATGACAAACATCACAAAATCAATGTGCGTCGCAACTCATGTGAATGGTTTTTTTCATTTAAGAACGCCTTACGTTGTGTTCGTAATACATAAAACTGCAACAAGAATTTCGCTAATAATGTCATATGTTCGTTCACACACACGCACACACTCACACGCCAACATACTTAGGCATAATAAGAAAATTAGGTTACAAAAAAGTAATCCTAATCCTACTAGTATTATAAATGCGAAAGTTTGTATGTTTGTTTGCTTTTTCTTTACGCAAACACTGCTGAACCGATTTTCATGAAACTTTGTACATATATAGAGGGTAACTTGGATTAACATATTCCCCGAAAAAGGACCATAAACCATGCAAGCAACGCCGTGGACAACAGCTAGTATAGTATCTGACTCATTTCAAACAGACTCCAAAAAGGACGATCTATGTTTGACTGTGATTTTTTAAATGCTTGTAACGGAATAACTTGGGCAATAGACAACCGATTTTAACGGGTCTGTTTTAGGAAAGATTAGTCATATTTTAAAGAAAAATGAAACAAAGTGAAATATATTTGTAATACATATTCCAACTGTACTTATATTTACGTGTTTTGATTGTAATTAATAATAATAATAATAAGAGCAAAGAATTGCATGGACGGTTCCATCAGGTCCTGTATGGATCTGATGTTGATTTACTAGCGTCCGTCTCTTGGCTGCGATTTGGTGATATTTTTGGAGAAACCGAAGGTTTTGTCTTTGCTATTGCTGACGAGGTTTTCAAGACCAATAACTACCGGAAATAAATACATCATGAAGGATGGCACTGTTGACATATGTCGGGCGTGCCATCATCCTGGTGAGTCAGATACGACATATTATTTCCGGTTGTTCTCGTCTTGCCCATAGCTAGGGACACGAGAAAAGTATCGATACCTTGTGGTATCGAGTATTTTACCTTTCGATACCGATACTTTTGTACTCTATACTTTGCATTCGATACTTTTACTCATTACGTACCTACTTTTCAACAGGTATCGTATCGAATAAATCTTAAAATTGCCCATTAAAAACTTGCGATCTTATGTTCAATCATGTCGTGATCAAACAAATCACTCACTCCGAACCCGATCTAGCCCTTTTTTGGCTTCTTCAAAAGCCCCAACTCAAAAATTGCAACACTGTTCGGAATGCAGCATGCAGTCTAGTTAGCTAGCGATTCGTTTTTCTGTGTCTCTGTGCTGTGTGCTACATTCATAAATTTCATTGAACATTATATTATTATTAGACTAGATTATTAGAAAATTTGACACAGTGGGAAGATATGAAACTTGATTTTCCAGAATTATACAAGTTGGCACGAGAATATTTATCAATTCCAGCGACGTCATTGCCATCGGAACGTTTATTTTCAAAAGCAGGAAGTACCATAACAAAAATCAGAAACCGTCTATCGCCAAAATGGCTCGAAAAACTTTTATTAGTTTTATTAGTTTTTAGTAGTAAGTGATTGTACGGAGGAGGAATGGGAACTTTGATGTGTTCATGTTTGCCTAAAGATTGTTTTGTGCCTATCCTTTTTTTATAAAGTTTTAATTAAAGATATTTTTTTATTATTATTGTACTAGCTGTTGCCCGCGGTTTCCCCGAGTAATTCCCCCCTGTTTAGGAAAAGTACTCGATACTTTGAGGTATCGATACTTTTGTTACGATACTTTTATGAATACGATACTTTTCTTTCGATACTACTCACGAGTAAAGTATCGATACTTTCTATTCGATACCGTGTCCCTACCAATAGCGAGTATTTGCACAGGCATAACCAAGTGGCCAAAATTATTCACCAGCAACTTGCTCTCCGTTACGGTCTTATATTGTCTGAAGTGCACTATTACAAGTACACACTGGAGCCAGTCCTAGAGAACAGCCATGCCAAGCTCTATTGGGACCGCTCTGTCATCACGGACAGGACCATTGCCGCTAATAAGCCTGATATCGTGCTGGTAGACCGGTCAAAACGTCAAGCATTTATCGTTGATGTCACCATTCCGTGTGATGTTAACCTTATGAAAGCTGAACAAGACAAGATGTCAAAATACCTAGACTTAGCTAACGAGGTTACCGATATGTGGGATGTTGACTCAACAATAATTGTGCCTATAGTCGTTTCCGTAAACGGTCTCATAGCGAAGAGTTTCGCCCACCATATAAAGAAAAAAACTCTCGCTACATTCCTGGGTTAAGAATCAGATACAGAATACTGGGATATTGGGGACGGCACGCATTGTGCGGAAGTTTCTTAGTTTGTCGCCCTGACCACTGACGGTTTAGTCAAAAGAGACCACCGCTAGTGGGAATCTGTTTTTTATATTTATATTTTTAATATTTTTATTTGTTAAATATATAAATGTAATAAATAAGAAATATTGTGAATGTAAATAAAATAATAATAATAAATAATAATAATCTATCATCACAGACAGGACTATTGTCGCCAATAAGCCTGACATCTTGCTGGTAGATCGGTTGGTGCGCCGGGCTTTTCTTGTTGATATTACTGTTCCATGTGACGTTAACCTCGTGAAAGCTAAGAAGGAAAAATTGTCAAAATACATAGACTTGGCTCACGAGGTTACCGACATGTGGGATGTTGACTCAACAACAATTGTCCCGATAGTCGTGTCAGTAAACGGTCTAATAGCGAAGAGTCTCGACTAACACCTTAAGAGACTCGCTCTGCAACCCTGGGTCAAGAACCGGATTCAGAAGGCAGCAATTTTGGGGACGGCCCGCATTGTGCGGAGATTCCTCAGTATGTCTTCCTGACCACTGACGATTTAGTTGTAAGACCACCGTCTTTGGGGCTCTATTTTTTATGTTTATATTTTTAACTAGCTGTGCCGGCGAACTTAGTTCTACCCGTTCGGTACGGGAAATATAATAGGAAGTAATCGTATAAATATAATATAATCGTCTTCCTTGGTATAAAGTATTATTTTTCCCATTTTCCTGCAACTTTCCTAGTTTTTCTCTTCATAAGAACCTTTACCTGATAATAACTAACAGAATAAAAAAAGAAGTAGCCAAATCGGTCCAGCCGTTCGGAAATTATGCGCTTACCAACCATTTAGCGATTCGTTTTTTCAATATAGATAATTTGTTTTTTATATTGTTAAATGTATAAACTTAGAAAATAAGAAATCATGCTTATAAATGATAATAATAATAATAAATATCCCTGGACAACTCACACTCAAATTGAATCTAACCCCAAAGTAAACAAATTATATGCTTGTGTTATGGGTGTTAGTCAACGATATTAATACATAGAAGTAATTAAATAGATACCAGAATAAATTTAATAAACACCCATACCCGGAAATACAGACATCTAAATGTTCATCACACAAATGTCTGCCCCCGTCGGGAATCGAACCCGAGCCGCGCGGTAGGTAGGCGTATACGCTAGCCACTCGACCAACGAGGCGGTCGTAATAACTTAGAATATATAATATTATGTTTTATGAAATGAAATATTTGATACCTTTAGCCTTTGTCATTTATAATTTTTACATGCAATCAATACTAATCTTTATAATTATGAAATTTTAGGATTTTTTTTTGCTTTTATATAATATTGATTTTTTTTTTGAAATAATAATCTGTGAATGGCATTGTGGTCTACATTATTGCTTTATATATTTTGTAATTAAAGCCCAATTAAGATCGGTAGTGTAAAGCTGTTGGCTATTTCTAAATAAAGAAAATAAAATGAAAATGATTCTGAGGTCCCACTGTAACTATTTTATTATAGTGGTTTAATGGTTTTTGAGTTAAATATACTTGTTAAATAGTAGTACGCAACTTTTTCGTTTATTTTATGAAATACTAGCTGTTCCGGCGAACTTCGTTCCGCCCTTTCAGTATGTACGGAAAAAATTAAAATGTCGTTTTTCAAACTTCGTTCCGCCCTTCGTTTCAGTTTGTATGGGAAAAATTAAAATGTCGTTTTTCCTAGTTTCCTCGCTGCAGTAAGGGATAAAATGTACCCCATGACCTTCTTCAGGTTCTAAGCTACATCTCTATCAATTCTCAGCCTAATCAGTTTAACTATTATGACTGATTCATCTTTCATATTTTTTTGTTTTTATTGTTCTTAAGGTGTATTCTTCTATTTGGGGCGGAGACAAATCCACCACGACAGTTGGTCCAGCAGATCTCAAGTTACAAGTGTTGTAACAAACCCGTCTTTCTTTTATATATTATGTAGATATACGCGTTATTAAGTATAACTTAAAAACTGCTAAAAGAATTGATAAAATTTATATGAGACCTTTCCAGAACCATTTACTATCTTTAGGAAAAATAATTATCAAAATGCATAATAATATCTAACGAAAGAGTTGGAGTCAGTTTTATTGTGCTTAATTATACTTTAGATTTTTAACTGAAAAATATATTTATTTAATCATATCTTCACACGATATCGCCTTGAAAGGAATTAAAATTTTGTTCATCTAGGAACAAAGATGAAATCTTTATAAAATAAAAGTATAAGTTGATTTACAGGCGATTTTAAAAACCTATCTGCCATCAGGGATAGGCCTACAGGAGCTACATTGCTATTATAAGTCATATAAATTCGATCAATAAGCTAATTGCATTAAAGTAGCTTTATCTCAAATCTAAAAAAAGTTACCAAAATTGGTCGATAGAAACACTAAAAGTTAAAAATAATAAAATTTTATAAAAACAAAATAAAGTTACTGAAGTAAAAACAAACCTTTAAATAAAATTTTGTTAAGGACTGCGTATTAAAAATATTTTTGTAGCAACGTGTTTTTGATATGTGGGGCCAAAACCATACCTATAATTTTGCAGTAGGTATCACCTGACTTTATAATTAATACATTACGGATGGGCCACGGAATAAAACACAAAATAGATAGGTGTCTAAAATTATTTCTTCTTCTTTGACCCTTTAACCGCCGCTCTTAGAGACATTAATTTACATTTTTAATCTACCATCACGTTAGAATTTTGTTTGAAAAATATTAAAATACCTATATTTATAATAAAGAAAATAGACATCGACTACCAATTCAAACTGATCAGAACTATTGAGAAAATTAAATAATTCATATAGGTCCATGTTGCGTCGACAAGTTCAGTATTCTATTTCCCAGATTGTCATTGTAGAGAACGTGGTGCCATCTAGTACTTATTGTTTTAAACTAAAATCTTCATATTCAGCACCCTCCTTCCTCTAATATACACTTATTTTCTTACATACCACATACAAACTTTATGCATGTGGGTGTACTGGGTTTTTATATTCGAAGCATCTTAATGAATGACTGATTAATTAACTATTTACTCATACGTATATTTTATATATTATTCATTTGAAATAACCGGTCACACAGGTCATCATGATCACGTGATACTGGTTGACGCCCGCTAGATAGGTACTCTGTGACGTGTGACCAACGAGTGACGACAGCCATTACTCTTTCTCTGTATTATCTATGATTGTGAACTGAGTTATAATTTCTGGTACAAAGTACTCAAGAGTTTATTTTTTGTGCGAAAGGACGTTTATCTTAAAGGTCGTTTTGTAGAGATTTTAAGTTAGTTGTAATATCTGTGAACTTTGTTTTTTAATTTTTTTTGGCAGTCAACAATTATTGAAAATGTGCTAAGTGTGGCAGAATTCGCGCTGAAAATATGACTGTGACCTATCACAGATTTCCTTATCCCGGTCCTACTAATATAATAAAGTGAGTGTAATTATTTATTTTTAATGGGATTTTATTGAGAATTTAATAAAGTCCCAGTTGACTAATTTTCAAAAACGTAGTGATTATATTCTCTTTGAATTTTCACATAACTAACTTGATATTTTTCTAGCTAACAAATGCACTGAAGTTGAAAATTTAGTCTATAACAATATTGGTTATTCTTTCTCAAACAATTTGTATACACTAGTACATTATATTCAGTCTATTATTTCTGTGTTATTCAGTTAGTGTAGTTCAGTCTATTCTTTTTGTAGTCTATTACTTTGTATGAATAATATGTATTTCTGTTACTATTTCACAAAGCTCGAACTTGGGCTTAATATTGCTGGCCAAATAAAGACTGCACAACAGTAGAATCCCTGCAGTTAATCTTCTAATAAAGTATTGTGGGGACGACAAACGATAACAAACGACACAGACTCAGTATATTTGCTGTTCCTGATTTAATTGAAATTGAACAACTATCAAGATCAAAAAAATATATCTAATCACGCATATGTTATAAAAGGCTTGCAATTAAAGAAAAGGTAAGGCAAATTGTTGCATAACATTCCACTGATCTCAGTTCATTCTTAAGTTATGGATTTCCACAAATCCTTAATCAATATTAATGACTGATCTATAAAATATTAAATTATTTGAATTACTTCTACTTTCATTTTAAACTGGTGTTTAACCCCTGCAGACTATTGTATTGTCATAATTATTGCCACACGGTATAAATTTATGACACTTTTTGGAACTTTGTGGTATACACCCCCCATATCTTAGTTATTGCTTTATCAATTCAAGTTACGTTCAAAGTAATAAATTAGTTTTGCCAATAAAACTAATTTAATGGATAGCGCCCACTGTCGACGGGGCGGAGCGTGTCGGGCCGGGGCGCATCGCATTGCAAAACCCACTGATGCGGGCCGCGCCGCAACGCATCGGCGCGGATTTTTGTTACTCAGTACCAAAGAAGAGCAACGAAATAGAGACGAAACGAAATAGACGTTATAATCGTTAAGTAACGAAAGTGGCGCCATGTAGTAGTTGTCATACGAATCTTCAAATATGGAAAGTGGCGCCTCTAGTAGTTGTAGTACCAAAACTTTAGCGTTAAAATACCATAGCATTCTTTTCTTAACAGTAATATCATGATCTTTGGTCACTGTGGGCCGCATCGGGGTATGCGCGCGGGGTGCCACGCGGAAATCCGCGCTGGCTGGGCTGGGGCGCGCCACCCTGACGCGCCCCGGCCCAGTGGGCGCTGCTCCATACAAAATGTATGCAAGCGATCTAGGCGGATTATTGTGTTTCGATGCGCCTCGTCCCGGCCCATCCAACTGGGCGCTATCCTTACAAGTAATAAACTGGACTACTAAATAAATAACATTATTGATTAAGACCGGCTCACTAGGAGTCATGATAAACATTGTAGGGAGTTAAATCAAAGTTTTTGATTTAGGCACCTCCGCCAGTTTTTTGAATATTGATGTATTTGTTAGATTTATTATTTTATTAATATATTCCAACAGTCAAAACACAAAACAGAATGTCCAACAGTCAAGTACAAGGACTTGAAAAGAATTCCTCCTTTTCGAGATATCCAAAATATTGAAACAGAGCCATGTGGTAGTTTACCAGTACAAAAAGTTATTGCAGAAACCAGTTCAATTAAAATCAACAGGTGATTTAATTATTTATTAAAAAAAACAACTACAGACAGCAGCAGACACGTTTGTCAATTTATGGAATCTGTGTGTTAATAAATTAAAAAATTAGTTATTTAGCTAATGTTAATGAATAAATGATATTGGAAGGCAAACACGGACACAGATTTCCTGATGGTAAGAAATTAACGCCGCCTTGAGACACCAAAAGTGGAAATGGTACGTTGCCAACCTGAGGCCGAAATGTTAGACCTCGAGCAAAAGTAAGTTTACCGGCTACCTTAACTTTCGAATCGAAACACGTCAACGGCAAGCACTAACGTTATGGCGGCGTTAGGTAAGGCTAATAATAATAATATTTGTTTTTGTTTTTTTTTTGTTTTTTCCCTGGACTAGTCACACAAATTGAATCTAATCCCAAAGTAAGCAAATTATATGCTTGTGTTATGGGTGTTAGTCAACGATACTAATACATAGAAATACTTAAATAGATACCAGAATACATTTAATAAACACCCAGACCCGGAAATGCAGACATCTAAATGTTCATCACATAAATGCCTGCCCCCGTCGGGAATCGAACCCGAGCCTCGCGATTCGTCGATGCAGTTAGGCGAGTACGCTAGCCACTCGACCAACGAGGCGGTCAATTTTTTAATGAAAAATGCAGGCGCACATGCGACTGCATTTTTCATTAAAAAATAGACCAATTGATTGATTAAATTAACGCAGACAGCCCAGATTAACGAAGAGGGAAGAAATGTAGCTCAAATTTAAGCAAAAGAAGTCCTTTTAGCTGTATTTAGGGAAATGTAAACTTTTATAGGCTCTATAAAATATTTGGGGGGGAAGTCTAACCCTCCGTCACAAGAAGGCTGCATATATACCCTAAAAGCGATTAAAAAAGTATGGGAAAATCTTTAGCAATTTAACATAAAAAGTTTTTCCACTCGTCGCCTAAACCAAGATACCTTGGAAAATTGTTTTGGATGTATCAGGTACCATTGTGGGTCTAATGACAATCCCACTATTGAGCAATGTCGCAGGTATCAGCAATCAGCAAAACAGCAATCATCTCCAATTTACGTCATTCCGGCAGTAAAAAAAATTGTGAAGACGACACAGCAGTTTTATTCGATAATTTTAGAAGTTTTTTAAATGAAAGCATACCCGCTACTGACACTACGCCTCAATCAGTTAAATTTTTACTAGACATTGATTTGGTAACTGATGCAGTCGAAGCAGTGGAGCAGGCGAAGCCAGAAGGACAGGCTTTTGGATATGTGTGCGGATTCATATTCAAAAAATAAAAAAGTAACGGTTGCGTAAACTGTAAGAATATATTTACCTCACAAAAATATAATATTTTCCTTTCCACAAATTCACAAATTTGAAAAAATACCTCACAATACCTCACAAAAATATAATATTTTCCTTTCCACAAATTCACAAATTTGAAAAAATACAATGATAAGCAATCCTTGAATTATGTTAATGTCTTTATTCGCATATCATTATTTGCATATTATTTAGGATGATTAGGAATGACTTAAAAGACCATTCGTGGCAACTTTTTCTCAAACGGAAAGTAATTGCTGCAATGGATTGCGTAAATTTTGATTTTTTAAATAAATGTAAAGAATACATTAATCTAACTAAGAAACACCTAATATTAAGCACATTTTTCATTTGTATGAAAAGATATTTAATTTTGAGAAATAGGAAAGTGGACGAGGACGAAAAACGTGAAGCACTAGAAAGAAAAATAAATATTTTAAGAAATAAGTAAGAAAAATTTTTTTATTGATTGTTTTAACCCTGTAAATGATATTTGATAAGAAATTAAATTGCCGCTTAAGCTTTTGGTTGAAATTGCTTCAATTATGTATGTAGGTGATTTTTTTAAGTTAAGTTTGTAAGTTATATTTATTGTAATTCCATTAAAAGTTTGACGACTACAAGTGCAGTAGTCATCTAATGAACAATATTGAGGTTTTTAGGTTTTAGAGGCAATAATTAATTTTTATCAAGAACAAAAAAGTACTAGAAAACTGAAAATTCATAATTTCCCGCTCTCGTTAGTTTCTATTGCTATACCTTAGTAGCACCACTGAAGCGTAACTGTGTAAGGTTATGATTGCATTTATTGTCTATGTAGTTACAATCTTCTCCACCACTCCTAGTGTACTCCTGGTGTCCCACACACTATTGTCCTGTGATAATCAGCTGATGATTTTACATGAGTAGATAATTGCGGTCTAGAATAATAATAATTAATAATAAGTTTTTTTTTGTTTTTAGCACAGATGTTTGCATCGCCATTTGTAAAGTTTAAGTTCGAATAAAGTCAACCCAGTTATCGAAATCGGGCTTCAAAATTAGTCATAAGTCGTCATAGAAACTCCTGTCAGGGTCTTGGGTAAAGCGATGACCTCCTTATTAAATTAAGTAAGGCGAATTTCATTTAGTAATGTGTGGTGGAATCGAGGAAATGTAGACAACTTTTTACATTAAAACTTCACTTGCACACTTTAACTAAACAAAATGCCACCTAAATTGAACAATTTTACTTAAAGTTGCAATTTTAGTTTAAAACAATAAATACTAGATGGCACCACGTCCTCTATTAAATATTGTAATATACATATTATATAAACAAAATTTATTAATTATGAAAAAACGATAACCATATTTTCTATCTATCGCGCCAAAACTCCCAATATTTTTTTTTTAATGTTGGACCGCAGTTTACGCCAAATCTAATAAACCGATAGAAAGAAATTTAGACAGGTCAGTACTTTATGTTTCGTAGAATGTTATAGACTAATTTTTACTCCAATTACTTTTGAGTTATGTACTTACCGTGGAAAAAGGGTAACATGAAAATGTAAATTGGGCTGTACTTCATACTTAACGTCCTGTCCGATTTCATGCATATGTGTTTTTTTGTGAGTTTGCTCTAAGTTTTCATAGATGGCGTGGTATATGGAGATATATGGAGTATATGCTTCACACATTTTCCTGTATTTTTTCCAATTCATAATTTTTAGTTTGATAAATTCATAAATTGAAGTTAGAGAATATAACAACAATGAGTATAAAGTGACCAAATAACTTGAAGTCTGTAATGTAGAGAAAGAATTCGTGATGTGCATTAAAGTATATAATAAAATCCCTAAATCCATACGAGAATTACCACCAAAATGTCAGGGTAATTCTCTTAAAAATTGGCTTTTATGTTATAACTTTTATTCGATCAAAGAATTCTTTGAAAGTAAAAATGAGTAGATAATTAAAAAACGTTTTGGTTGTTTATGGTTACAATATGTTTGAATAATTTAATTTAATTGTTTTGAGATATATTTTAGTTTTTAAGTCATTTTTTGACACATACATACATACATATCTTCACGCCAAGTCCCTTACGGGGTAGGCAGAGAG